>VXAZ01003791.1:2164869-2209172 GCA_013399875.1 Gymnorhina tibicen | reverse complement strand
ATCAGTGCCTTGCCCCATGACTCACCATCCCATTGTGAGATGCTCCGCCCAGGGGGAAGGAACCAAGCGTTCCCACGAGGATAAAAATCTGGAGCCTGGAACAGCAGAGGCAGACTTACCTACTGGGATCCCAGAGGACAAGATCTACACTGCTGGATTTTCCGAGGAAGACCAGACCTTCCTACAACACTGCTGGGCCTTCAGAGGAAGACCAGACCCTTCAACAGAACCATCACTCCCGGAGGACTGCAGTCACCATCTAATTGGACTGTTACCAACCCCCCGATTATCAGGGGGTCAGGTTTGTGCTCTGACCTTGTCAGTGGGTTGTTTTTTTGCGCTACTGCATTTATTTTATTTTTCCTATTAAATTGTATTTCTGACTTAGACTCTCTCACTAGTTTGCTTTCAAACTAGTACATGCCCCCAGATCCTTTGCTGCGCAGCACTGAATTAATATGTCATACTTTGAAAAATGAATGGGAGAGATGAAAAACCTTGAATGTATTCTCACCCTAGAAATTGTTTAGGAAACACATGATGGTGAAATTCAGAAGTGAAATATTGTATATTTAGAAAAAACTTAATATCCCAGGAATAAACCCCATCTGTATTTGGGATGACTTAACAACATCTGAAGAGGTGCAAGTGACACCTTTAAAAGGAAGGAAACCATTCCCATCCTCTGTCCAGCAAGGTGGCACACAACAGGGATCCCAGAAGCTGCTCAAATGTATCACTGACATTTTCCAAAGAGAGCAAAAAATCCAAGGGAAATCAGCTGGTAACTAACTTACACCTCATTCACATTCCATCTTATTGTACATAGAGGATTTCAATAATATCTTAAACGCCATTACAAGAACATATATTACTCTAAACTGTATTTTTTTTTTAATGTGAAATTTTCAAAGTTCCTTCACCTGACCTCATGTCAGATACTTAATAGCTTGGAGTCCAGTGTATGTTGGGTAACTGGGGTCCTTGCCCTGACTGTACAGAAAAACAGGAACCTGACAAGCATAATCCAACTCACCTAAAAATTGATGTCAGTCTAATACTACATGTTTTATCTACATACAGAAATTCTGGTGGACTCCTTGGAAATCCTTCCGTGTAATCTCTTATTACTAGATCCTGTGCATGGTAGATAGTCAACTAAATCTGACACTGTTCAGTTGACTGGACCTACTCATTTTATTAAATTCATGTACAAGCTTAAATATTTTTTTGTGCTGCCGTTTACCAGAATGCCACAGATAAGAAACCACTGGGTTTAGAAGTAGAAGTCACAATTCAGTTCAAATAATTAATATCTTTTTCTATATCTAGTTCACTGGGTTACTGTGTCCTCACCTCAATATATGGACATGGAACTGAATAAATCTTTTGCAGACACACTATAACACTGAATGGAAATGCTCTTGAGGTCAATGAGTAAATATGAAACCAAATTAATTTGGTTCAGCAATTCTAAGGTGCATCATATTTTTCATTGTCCTGAAAATACTAGTTTGTGAAAAATCAGGACATATTCTCCTTCATAAATATAAAACATAGCCATGCTAACCAGAAGATTTAGAAGTAGATTCCTAATTGTGTAATATGGTGGCTTGCTCTTATTACCTCACTTTATTATGACACCTAACTTCACCAAAGTGTATTTCAATGCCCTCAGTGCCTTAGGGTATAGGACATATATTCTATAAAGAGGTATTTGCATGATTCCACAAGCGTGTATCAAAGTTCTGACAGTGCACTGAAAATAATTAAAATGCATTTGAAAGGTCTGGCCCTGGGCATTAGCTCCCTTTTTATAACATGCATCCTGCTGCAAAATGCAAAATCTCTGGTTTTCCAGACCACCCTATTGGAAGGATAGTGAGCACAATTGTTACCAACC
The DNA here is from genome assembly GCA_013399875.1 of Gymnorhina tibicen. NCBI lineage: Eukaryota > Metazoa > Chordata > Aves > Passeriformes > Artamidae > Gymnorhina > Gymnorhina tibicen. The sequence goes on along the minus strand of VXAZ01003791.1, from coordinate 2,207,269 downwards.
TCCACCAAATAACACTCTCAACTGGATTTTTGAGGTGTGGTAACTCAATTTTTTAAAATAAGCTATCATCTTTCTTACAAAATTAATTACTTGCATGATAGATATTCAATCACAGTAATTCCTTAAGGTTTGTTTGAGACGAATACTTTGCCCATCAGCGGGACTACTGTCGTCCATGAAATGTTAAAGCCTTATTTGTATAAAAATATAAAATTATGTTTACATTTGGTGTGAATGGGGGTGTTCTATGGCAATATTTTGGTCCAGTAAACGTACACAGTTAGAGGGATTTCTGTCCCCTTGCCATTTTGATTAATAACAATAGTTTTCATTTACTAAATTATCCTCTGTATTACAGTATTCATAATTTTCTGACTGCTCTTCTGTAGGAACATCAAACTGTATTTTCAGATCTAATTACCAGTACTTCTCCATTCTCATTGCTCCTTGCACATCTGTCATTGAATTTATGTGCTATTGTTGTCTTTTTCCTCTCTCAGCATCCACATTTTTTGTACACCCAAAAGAAACAATTGATATTGTATTATGGTTGTTTTTCCTGGAGAGAAATGTGCCTGCAAATGAGTCTATTGACTGTTTCACTTTCAGGCAAGTTATCTTATAAAAAATTATGTGTGAGAACTGGTGCATTCATTACGGCTGACCTGCTGGGATATCAGCAATGTGGTAGTGCAGGTTTTTTGCTTATTTTAAGCTCTGTATATCGCTGGTAACATATTTTGTTTATATTATTGATAATAAGCAGTATTTCTTTGGCATCCTTCCAAGGGAAGCACACTGACATAAGTTTATTTTGTATCTCAGAACATATGCTATGGGTTTTTTATACTCTTTCTTCAATATAATTTCAGGAGATCATTGCATCACACATACTGAATTTGCAAGTTTGAAAAGATGATGATAAGAGAAAATTTCCAATGCCTTCTCATTCAATTACTGCTAATTGTTGTTATATTCGTCTAGTCTATGTGAAGCCTTGGTACCACAGTGAGATAGAGAAGGCCATTTTAAACATGCAATACATTTGTGAAATGCAGAAACATTTAAAAATAAATAAGAAGAGATTTGGTACCGCATAAGGGGGAGGCATTTTGTGTGTAAGATAATTTTGTTTGGGCATTAGCCAGGCAAGTCAGGACCCTGTGGGTTTATGCCTTACAGAACATATCAGTGACTGAGGCACCTGCCTCCCAGTAGCACTTATCTTGAAGGTGATGTATTCTCATTTTCCCCCTTCATAGGTCTGAAAATGAACCCCTCCATTCAGTGGGATCAGATGGTAATAAATTCACATAATTACATACTTGTTAAGGAGGTTAAGGTTATTTTGTTTGGATAATGTGACTATAATTTATTTTGTCTATAAGGTTTGAGTTTAAACAATATTAATGGTTAGTTAATGGCCTAATGAGTCAGATACAAGCCATTTAGGCATGCAATGAACCTTTGCTTTTCAGTGACTCCTCTAATGAAAGATCCATATGAGTGCCTGTCTACTGTCACAATAGAGATAGCAAGAGAGTCATCTAATCGATTGTGATGGTAAATCAATTGATCTGTAACCCTGTTTTCATATAGTGAAAAAGATATGGAGGAAACATTTTACTGTTCCCTTATTTCCAGTTGAATATCTATAAATAAAAGAGACAGTTCCCTATTTGAAAATATTCCCTTTATAACTGTGATTCAAAAGCAGGGAGAATCTGATTGATGTCCTATTTTATAGACGTGTCTGTTACTTTTGTCATTTCAGGAGATTTAAAGTTCTTAGAAATTAAATATGTGATGCAGAACATCAGAGAGGCTTGCACTTCACTGTCATGTGTAAGGTTAAGGATTAAGATAAAGCTGATGTGTGCTCTACTTGCTCCTACTTCTGAACAACATCCAAAAAATGCAGCAGGATGATTTAGAAAGAAATTTGGAAATGCAGTTTATAAAGAAAAAGTCTTTGAACCTTCTTTTAAACAGAAACTGTGTTAAAGAATGCTTTAAGACAGCAGTCTATGATATTGATACTGCTTTTATAGCCTGTTTCCTGCTGTCCTGTGAGTTTCATTACATATTTTTCCTTTTCAATTTTGTCCTTAGAACACGCAGATTTTTTTTATCCCTGTTATAATCACAAACTGCCAAAACATCAGCTATCATGAAGGTATGTGTTAATTCTTTCTAAGCACCTAATAGGATGTTATCCTTTTTTTTTAAGTAACTTCTTATTTTGGTTACCTGATTCTTCTCCTAACCTCAGATACCTCAAAAAAAGGATAATTTTCAGAAATATTGGTCAACCTGTCCCTTTCCCCTTTAGAAAAAGCAGAGATCTTTATTTAAGGCACCCCAGAACGGGTTCAATACAGCAATATGCTTAAGCAATGTTTTTAAATTTGAGGCTTTCATGTTCTAAGCAATTCAGTTCAAGGATTTTTGATACTGTGGTTGACACAACGTAGTGTATTCTATTGCTGCTGCATGCAACCTTACAGCATGGGAGTTGCTGCCACTTTTTGTTCCAGTGTCACAGTGTCTCTTACTTGAAAGGTTGACTGTGATGCCATATGGAAAATATCTGATAAGGGAGCCAAATTCAGGTTCCCATTCCTCACAGCTAGGAATGCTTGCTTTGTTAAATAGCTGACATTTGATTGGGAGCTGTCACAGGCGGGATAGATGGGCAGGTGATAAATGGTTGCTGAGTGTGGATACAAAAAGGGCTGTTAGAAAGGTTTTTCCAGCTTCTTGCAATATTCTGTGTGAATCTTTCCTTTCTCATGCAAGCTATGAAAACAATAAGATGGTTTTTGTATAACTATCTGAACACCTGGTGTTTGTCTAAGTTCTGTTTATGATACACGGGTGAAATGTTATTGAAATGGGTGTTGTAGGACTTTAGCCAATCACCCTAGGGGGTGGGTGATCACTGACCAATCTCCTTATGTAACTAAATGTATAAGTGGTAATTTATTTGATTAAATACTTCACTTTCTTGCTGGATATGAGTGGTTTCATTTCTTGGTCCCTGGTATACAGGCACAGCTGAGTGTTCAGAGCAGAGCAAAATGACGGTGTGCGTTTGTGACCCGAGGCAATGTCTGTACTACAGAAGGTGCCTGCAACTGTCCAGCTGACACGGAGCTGCCTCTGTGCATTCACATAAACTGCTTTTGCCATGCAAAACAGTGCTCAACTTGCCTGCTAGGAATGGTGCCCTATCCACACCAGCTGTCAAGGCGGGAACTGCTTGGGAAAAATAGTACTTGGCCCAGGCAAAAGGTTCCTCTGGGACCACGTCAGTGACTCAATAGTATGGACAGTGGTCCTCGACTCTGTTCAGCTGGGTGAGGGTAAGCAGAGTCTGAATACCTAAAATCAGACACCAGAAGACACATTTGTTTGCCTCACACCACTTCTATAAATGCATTTAATAGTCAGATTTTCAAAGCATTGCACCACATAATCAAAAAAACAATCCTCCTTTCAGATGTCTGGTCATGCCAAACCATATTGTCCTCACCTGCAAATGAATAAATATCCTGTCTGACCATATGACTATTCACTGACAACCCACAGTAACAGCCTGATCTGGCAGAACTCACTAAATATCAGCAGATTATAGATCTGATACCTTATGCAAAAAACTCTGATGCCTCTGTCTCCTCTATTTCAAATCACAACATAGATATATTCATCAGTTCCTCTGACAATGGTAGTACTGTATCAACATTCAAATGGCTGGAAGAGAGATTTAATATCCAAAACGAAATTCAAGTTAGTAGTCGTTGCGGGGAAGGGTCAATATGGATTATTTTGATTATTTGTTTGCCTGCCAGTTGAACTGACTACAGCCTGGAGATGATGACAACGTGAGCATCAGCTTGGTAACAGAAAGTCAAGTACTTTAACCCACGGAACTAACACCCAAGGTCATTGCTTTAGCAGTTCTGCTGATAGCAGTCATTGCTACAGATCACATAAACAGATGTACAATCCCACTTCACATATTTTTTCCCCTATACTGTGTGATACGGAGACTGATAGGAAAGAATGAGCCCAAAATTATTCTTAGATTAAAGCACTGGAAAGCAACTGAAACTATTCCCCTATTTTTTTCCCTTAAAACCTCTCTACTGTTCTGCTGAGGCTAAAAAAATTTATGTCAGACTATTTGGTATAACATCCAGCACAGCATATCTCAAGATTTATTGTTCCCTTTCCTTGGCTTTTAAAATGCGCTTTAGCTGTTTTCCATATGGTCTTATCTCCCACATAGGATAAATTTCAATAGTATGATAAATTATATCCACTGATGTATCGTGGAAAATGTTTCTTCATGCATGAAAAGGTCACTTTTTAATCAGGGAAAAAACAGGCACAAGTAATCTCTTTTTTTCAAAGGCATCATCTACTTCCTACTGATAAGGTAGAACTTGAAGAGGACTAGTGCCTGTATTTTAGGTTCCAGTCCAGGCAGTAAGGCTACACATTTAATCTCCATTATTAGCCTAGGGTCAGACCCTTAGGGTCAAATCTGAACTCAAGGCTCAGCTGCCTAAGCATAGACATCCTAATGCATTTCATTTCCAAGACATAGAATCTGTAGATGGATCCACTGAATAAAGCTACAGAATTATACAGACCTGGGATTTCTCCAGTTACCTATGGTACACACCTAAAACTAGATAAAGTGTGCCCACACATGAGACAGCCGTGGATCAATGAATATCAGAAGGGCATGTCAGGAACCTGACATTCCCCCTGCAGTTCTAGAGGACATGGATGTCTTACCATGGATCATGTTCATGATTTCAGTTCCATCTGAAAATCTTGGACTACACATGGACAGCTACATGAAGTGCAATGATGAAAACAAGCAACAGGAGCAGAATTCAGATATGACACAAACATCTGGTGGTATGTTAGACACCATATGATTATGAGATTTTAGACATGATAGTTAGTGTCAAACTGCTGTCCCAGAAGGACACAGGTCTCCCATGGGTCCTACATCATATCCCTAAACTAATTCATACATAATGACTCGTTCAGATGTAGAAATTTAGGGCTTTTACCTACACATGTGATTTCCAGGCTAATTGAGATGTTCTACGGCAGATGTACAGAATGTAGTGATCTGACACAAACCCATGATCTCTGAAGAGATTTGGCATATAAACATTAGTGTTTGCAGGGCATTCACTTGCTTTGGTAGGAAGCTGGGGCTACAGAACCTTTGATGGGTCTTGGTTACAGTGGTACTCTTTGTAGTAGTCCATGTTTGAGCTAATACATTAAATCATGTGGGCCTCACACTGGCCCTTCTCTTATGGGGGCCTACAGCTACAGCACAGTCCACAGTAAAGAGTATATTTCCTTCCTTTTCGACGAATGTACATAATTCTGGGACAGTGACTATTGCTTAACCCAACAGGCCGTCAGTGTCCAAACAGAAACATTACTATCTTCTAAATGTCATATTTAAAATTTTTACATTCATGTTTATTGCTCTTCACATATTTCAGTTCATCAGACAGCATTAAAAAGCTGTGGACTTCGCTATCAGAAATATCAGTCAATATATTTATCTTTTCTGAAGTCATCAGGTCAAGCTCCTTATGAACATTCAGCCTCCTGTCACATAAAATGTGTACTGTATCTTCAGAAAACCAATCTTTGGAACTGGCAGAGCAAACACCAGTGAAAAGTGAGTCATCCAGACACCTGACTAGAAATTCATTTTTTGTGTCCTTTCAGCTCTTGCAAGAATAGTTGGCACAAAAAAAAAAAAAAAAAGACATCTTGTTTCCTTGTACACTCCAAATTCAGTTATATTCAGGTGTACCTATATGAATAGGGAAAGTCTTCTTTGATGGTAATACATCATCAATTTATCCCTCAGAAGGATAAAAATGGTTTTAACCCATAAATGTTAGCAGGTTTTCCTTATATTTAGTGGTTCTATGAATTTAGTCTTTCACATTTAAAGTTTTGTAGCCAGTTAACTTAGCCAATTAAGTTTCTAGCAATATCAGAAAAGACTGGGCTTAGCGAATTCACCAGCTTTCTTTATAAAAGTGTAGCTCAAAAAACTGATCCAATTATCCCCCCTCATGGATCTCTCCCTCACCTTTTTCTCCCCCAGTGCTCTACTTCATCCTTTTGTTTTTGAGGAAAGGGCAATGACATGTAAGAAGAAATAGTAGCTCATCTGTTATTGATGAAGAAGCAGTACGTAAAGATAACCTGTGATCTCCCAGAAGACCACACTGAAGTCAGCTGGGACTCTCTGATTTGTATTCTCATTTCATACTTATCCTCAAGGAGTCAGGACTTCATCTCACACAGAAAAGTTTTTCATACGTATTAAGTTTTATTCAACTTGTTCTACACCTTTTTGTTCAGAATTTCACTGAACAGCATAGACCTCCTTTTGTAGGACAAAACTGTGTTACCTCTTTGAAAAAAGATGTTAACTGGAAATACCACTAAGACATTACAGAAGCAAAACCCCTCAGTTCAGTCTCACTGGTTAAATCAGTGTGGCTTTTGTCAGTGTGGTGGGTCGACCTTGGCTATGTTCCAGGTGCCCACGAAGCTGATCTACCACTCCCCTTCCTCAAGAGGACAGGAGAGGCAGAAGAAATGATGACAAGAAGCCTGTGGGTTGAGATAAGGAAGGAGATCACTTAGCAATTACCATAACGAGCACAACAGACTGAGCTTGGGGAAATTAATTTAATTTATTGCCAATCAAATCAGAATAGCAAAATGAGAAATAAGAAAAAAAGTAAAATCATTTCACCCCACCCTCCATCATTCCCAGGCTCAGCTTCACTCCTGACCCCTGTGCTTCCTTCCCCTGAAGCAGCACAGAGTGATGGGGAGTGGAGGCTGCAGTCTCCACTGCATTATGTGTTCTTTCTGTCACTCCTTCTTCTTCACACTCCAGCATGAGGTCCCATGCATGGGACACAGTCTTCCACTAACCTCTCCAGTATGAATCCTTCCCATGAGCCACAGTTCTTCCAGAATTGCTCCATCATGAGTCCATTCCACGGGGATCAGTCCTACAGGAACACGTTGTTCCAGTTTGGTTCCCAATACAGGATCAGAGGTCTTGCCATCAAACCTGCTCCAGTGTAGAGTTCCTCTCCACAGGCTGCAGTTCCTGCCAGGAATTCTGGAATGGGCTCTCCCACAGGCTGCACCTGCTTTCAGGGCACATCCACATGCTCCCACATGAAGTCCTCCATGGGCTGCAGGTAGATACCTGCTTCACCAGGGACTTACATGGGCTTCAGGGGGATAGCCTACCTCACCACAGTCCTCACCATGGGCTGCAGGGGAATCTCTGCTCCAGTCCCTGGAGCATTGCCTCCTTCTGCACATTGGTGTATACGAGGCTGTTTCTCTCATTTATTCTCACTCTTCCAGCTGCTGTTGTGCAGCAGTTTTTCCCCCTCTTATGGCATCACAGAGGAGCTGGTTTACACACACTAACCACCATAACCCTAGGATCCCACGTTAATTAATGTAGGGTCCAAGTGAAGGTTTCCAATTCTTCTTTTAATAATTCTCAGATTATCATTGAAACAGGATGCCTCTGTAAAGGGATCTCTTCCACAGATTGTGCTCCTCAATGATACACATACCACCCACCAGGCGATCCCAAATTCAATCACTTAATTCTGGTTGGTGGTCTCTTGATTTCTTACTAGTTTGCACTGTCACTGCCATTACTCATTCTCTTGGATATATTTCCTTTGCCCTTATTTTCTTCATTCTGCTCACATCTGCACATGCAGCTGGTTGTGTGTTAGCAGCATTAGTTTTATCAAAAAGTTTACAGTCAATCAGATATAATGGCCTAAGATTTCCACAACTTTACCTACTAGTGCTAAGCTAGTAACAGTAAATGAGAATATTCAGAGAGAAGAATACAATTAATCAAATTTCTCTATAAGGGTACTCCTTTTATGTTTTTTGAGGCATTTCTGTCCATATATGGATGGGGTTTTTTATGAAGACTCTTCAATACCTTCGCATAGATTTCCTAAACATATTACAGTTTTGAGAATAACTCTCAGAGAATGGGTTTCTTAATGTGTGGTTGAGCCCATTTTGGCAATGGTTTTGCCCACTGTTTTTGATGAAATGTATAAAAGGAAGAGTACCAAAATACCTATACAAAGAAGGATTAATGCCAGAATCAAGGTAACCTATTCTATTTTAAGACGATATAGAAGATCACCTTAATCCAATAATAAAACTTTTAAAAAGTTTTGTGGATAACACCTCTGCACTGGGCAGCTTGTGCCACCTGCATGTCCAGCACCAGTCTATGTATCTGGTGTGCCTTTTCTGGTTATACTTTCCCAGCCCCAGCTTCAATGGTGTTTTTCTCAGTGACCCTTTATTGCAGGATAACCAGGGCCACAATTATTGCAGGATAACCAAAGCCAGCTGCGCTGGTGCTCTCTCAAATCTTGGAAGTGAGCCTGGAGTGATTATTACTCCATAACGATGGTGAATACACCAAATACACTGTCCTTGACTTATGATCTCCCATGGTCCACCTGGCCAAGCAGATATTGAATCCCTGGTTGAGGCTGTTCTAGAAGAAAAAAAAACTGACATGGTCCTGGGATTCCTTTAGCCATGGTAAACTTAAATGGCCCCAGTTTTAATCTCCAAGGTAGGACTGACAGAGTACTGCAGGGTCAGCGGTGGTCAATCTAACTCATGTTTTGTGGGAAGTCATTTAACATGGAAAAGGTGGATCCAGTTATACTTTTCTTCAACCTTTACAGCAATACCAGAAGTTGATAGCACAGGATACAAACCCTCCCATTTAACTTCCAGCCTTGTTTTGTGAGAGTGGACTTTCATCAGTATTACACACCCAGACTGGATTGCATTCCAGCTGCTATTGGTTGAAACAATCTGGCTTGTGCTGTATTTTCTTGTATGTCTTTTTGTATCCCAAATACAACTCTGGTAATTCATCAATCTCCATCTGAGATGCTGGTCCTAATGAGGACAAGGGTCTTAGGAACAACTGAAGCACCTGCCTGCCAAACACTATTTCTGCTGGTGACAACCCTAGAGTTTAGTGAGGGGTATTTCTAATATTCCATAATACCATTTCTGAAACTTCCGGTAACTTCAGGTAAATTTAAGCATTTTTACTCTTGACAGTACTACTCATTATTTCTACAAATTCTGAGAACTGTGGATGATATGAAATGTTTAGCTGTCACTGTATTCCTAAACTTTTATAGCTATTGCTTAACATTCCTGTTGAAAAATGTGAGCTTCTATCTGATTCTATGGTTTCAGGTATTCCTTACCTGGGAATGATTTCCCGTAAGTGGGCTTTGACAATCACGTCCAGTAATGAACAGAGATCCCTTCAGAGAGATTCTTAAAAAATGTGATTCAAGGCACGATATTCAAGATCCTGTACATACCTATGTTGTCAGTGTATCTTCTAGGTAGCTTAGGTATCACAATTTTTACTGGTACAGCTTGCTGGCACCCAGCATCTCTTGACATTAATACACACTAGTGTTGGAAATATGGAAGTGTAAGACAGGATTTTTGCTATTTTTTATAATATCCTATTTGGTCACCCCTTCTAATAACGCTTTGGGTAATGCTTTCGTTGTGCAGAAGTATGGACTTTGGCCACGTTGTTTAGGGGGGGAACTTATTCATATTTCCTGAATAGAGGGAAATATCAGCAAGTGCCACAGAACTGCTATACCTCTGTGTCAGACAAAAAAAGATATATATATAGCTATCTTTACACACTCTGACCGCCTTGAACCTAATTACTTGCTTTGTAAAAGTAAGGTTTTGGGAACCTGTAATGGTGTGGAGATTTTAAAAGTACAAACAAGGTCTGGATGCATTTAGAGGTGCAGAACTCCAGAACAAATCCACTAAAAGCAATGAAGTTTCTTAAAATTTGTACCTGAAATAAAGCTCTTAAGCAGAGAAATGTTCTGCAGACATCAGGGGAAGAAAAATAAAAAGAAAAAACAAAATCCAAACAAACAAAACACCAGAAAGCTTCTATTGCATTCACTAGCAATAACACTGTAATGTCTATCTGCATGATTGGTTAGTGGCAGTGACACTACGCTGAGACTTTCCATAAAACTCAAAGGAATTTTAAGCAGCCCGAAACAAGCTAAAGGGTTTTTTCTTAGAGTCAGTGTTCATCTAGATGCATTTCTTGTTGAAGGTCAATAAAATGCTCTCACTGTCTCTATTCCTATGTTATAAATTGTTTTGAGTAATTGCATACTATCAATTAAAATATTCAAAGGTGTCTTAAAGCATAGATAACTATGAAATACCTTTGAATATTAAGATAAACAGAGGGATGGATACACCATTCACAAGAAAGTGAATTATTAAAAAGTTATTTGTTCTTTACACAGCCTTACATTTAGCAAATTTGAAGTTTTGTTTTAATATCAATAATTCCCCTTAAAAAGACACTTGTCAGAGAATACTGCAGAGAGCATCTAAGATGTATTTTTAATTTGAAACTATGACTATTTGTACCAGCACTAATTCTAAAAGTTCAGTTCAGCTCAAAGAAAGATATATCCATGTGGGTCCAATCAACATGACTTACTTTTTTAATTTCACATATCAGCTACCTGAAGCAATGAACTAAACTGAGTGGTCCTCTGCTGTCCTTAGGCTGCAAAATGTTGAGAGCAGAAAGCATTACTCTAATTATTTCAACAAAAAACAAATTACTGACACTAGTAACCTTCCGTGGAGCTGAATAGAAGCAGAAGTTAATAAGAGTACTGAGACTAGCATAGTCAAAACTTACCATAACAAAAAAATTTGGATTAAGCCCTCCTGATCACCTGCTCTGGGAGACATAAAAGCACTGAAATTACTATTAACTCATTTTAGGTTTGTCTATATGAATACCCCACATCAATAAGGAAATTAATCTGAGGGGTTGTGTTTTAACTGTTGACAAAAATAACTGCTAGAGATGTTTTCTCAGTCACTTTCTCCCTTACTGGACATTCACTGTTCCTTTTGAAGCAGCCAGTTGTCATTGTCCTAGGTTACAATATAGATGTACTTAAGTATTCTATTACCACCAGCTGTGGGCCATTAGCTGTTATCGCCTGCTAATGACCCACCCCTGATAACAGACAATGGGCCAGCAAGAAACCCCAACATAACTCATGGACTTACCTCATCCTATTGTGAGATGCTCCACCCAGGAGGGAGGAGCCAAGCATTCCCACCTGGATATAACCTGCCCTCAGAACTGCCTAACTTAGCCCTGTCTGCTGGGTTACCAGAGGACAAAGCTACAACTGGACCTTCAGCTGGAGACCTTCTGTAGGATCATCACTCCAACTGAGCTACTTCATCTGGACTGCTACCACCACTCTAACAGGGTGTCAGGTTGTATCTGACTTTGTCAGTGCTTTTCCTTATATTATTTTGTTTGTTTCTAATTTTATTTTCCCATTAATTTAAATCCTGACTTGTGATCTCCCACTGGTTTGTTTTCAAACCAACACAGTCATACATACCACATACATTTTGCCAGTCAGAAATATTTCTGATGTTCCTTTGAAACCATTTGTATGACATTTATACATCATAGTTTGTCTGCTACATCAGACTAGTAGACATGTTTATAAGATCAGTAAGGTTCTCACAATGGGTTCACATTGTTGGCAGCTGTTGATGGAGTAGAAAACTTACAAGGACCATAATTAAGTGGAGAACTAGGATTCCACATACAGAGGAACTCTTGGAAATTTAGAGTAAGCCTTTAGAAATCCATCATTTGCTGACTCGCTGTGTATAGCAAGTAATAGCAGAAGGAATACTGGAAATGTAAGCTTTAAAAATCAATTCCTATCTTCTTTATAGCAAATTGTTTCTTTGTGTTTTTTAAAACCAAAAACACACACAAAAAAACCAACAACCCCACAGAAAAATTATAGATAGGTCATCCCTGTGTCGTTCAGAATTCTTGGGGATGAGAGCTGTGAAGAAAGAGTTTGAAGTAGTAACAGAATTTGCTAGAGTGGCTATTCCAGTACCACATTTTTTAAATTTATAGTGTTACTGTCATTCATACTAAAGCAAATATCAAGGGAGAGAGTGATCCTTCAAACATGCTAAACCTAATTAAATAAGTAGATTTCTAGTTTTTTGTCTTATTGGTTTTTTCAGCTTAAAAACTGGGCCTAGCAGAGTTGGCCAAACCATTTATTCAGTGAAGGGAAAATGAGATCACTGTGTAATCAAACAAAAAGTAAATTGTACAAAACCCTTTGATAAAACCATTTGTATCATGCTTATCTGTTACAACTTAGTTTTAATACTTCTGTTATGTTTCATTACTGAAACTTTTTCAGTTAATTGTTGTGATTTTCCCATCACTTTTTCTTAAAGGAAATACACATTAACCTCCTGATGAGTATACTCTACCAGTGTGGTTTTGTCTTCACCTTTAGAAGATATGCTGTTGTAGGATTGTGTCCCTCACTATTTACTACACTGTAGCAAACAGGTACAGATTGCACACAGTTCTTATAAAGAGGCAGTGGAATATTGCAATCTTGTTTTTAAGACCTTAGACTCAGCCTGGGATTCACCAGATCAAATGTCGAGACTGGGAATTTTTATCTCAGCTCGGTCCCCCCCGGCTCCTGTTACAGTCACTGGAGAGAAATCATAACTTCTAGAGCAGACACTTCCTAAAGCTGGCATCTAAAATAGATGGGATGAATTGCCTCTAGAAGTGGCTATTGCTTTGCACTGACTATAAAGGGATCCCAGGTGACAAGTTCAGAAGTAGATGGTTAATGTTAGGAGGTATCAATCCCAATATACTTGTAAAGAATTGTCATGTGTGAAATGCAGACCAGTTTATTATGAGATTTTGTATGCACTTGTAGATGAAGGAAAAAAAAATAAAAGAAATAAAACAAACATCAGGCTTGAAATTTTGAAAAAGTGTGATTAGTATGACACTTTGAATTTGGGATAAAGAGCTGAAATATTTTAAGTTTCTTTTGGTGGTAATGTTGTGCATGGATGTAATATATTTAAACACACTTATGAACAATCAGTTGGAGACATAAATACCAGTGTCACTTCTGCACATAAAACTGATAATTTTAGCTGAGGTTTTCTAAGTTCTGTTTCAGTTTCTTTCTCTAGATTTTCTTAGGGTGAACCAACCCGTAGGAAATAGTACCTTTAGGCACTAATGAAGAATATAAAATATCTTAATCTGGAGATAGAGGCATGTGTAGTTTGGGAACTGCAATTAGACTAGGGAATCTTAATGGGAAGAGGAATACTAGAAAAGCTAATGCTGCAATAATTTATTGGAGTCAGGAGGTTGATTAAAAATACTACTTTTTTATTTTCACGAACAGGAGAGCAGTAATGAAATCGTGTGGGTTCAAGGGTTGTCAGAAGTGGTAGTACTGTGCTTCTTTATCTGAAGGTATTGCAGTTACAAGGGAGAAAAATGGGTAAAATTTGACAGATCAGCTCCCACAGAATTTAACTGTTGGCAATGAGCTGCTCTTGGAAAGTAATGTAGTGAAGTTGCCTGATGCCCAAAGAAACTGACTAGCTAAAAACTGGCCGAACAGATTCACTTCAGAAGAGATGCCTCTCAAAGCAATGGTATTTAGTGAAACACAAGTGAATTGTACCTGTGCTATTGCCAAAAATGTATAGCCAGACAGCATCACGATGGTCAATATTTACACAGGTACAGGTCTTCAAAGGCCCATGCCTAGAAATGATCTAACAATCCTCACTGATTGATGCTCTGATCCCCAGTCCCTGAAGTGCTGCTTCTGGAAATGATATACAAATACCATGGTCTCTGTTAGCTCAGAGTGCCGGCAGGTAAGCCAGGTACGGTATTTTGGGAATGTATACAAGCACCAGCTGCTACTTGCTATCTATTCTTTAAACCATCTGGTTTGGGGCATACACTACAGAGCACAAAATGCAGGTTATTGCTTGATCAATTCTGCCATCTAATGACTGCATTCAGACAGTGCTTTCCACTACTGCTACATGCTAGTTTTTAACTGAATCAGACTTTCTGATTTCTGGCATAGATTTCTACTCCATCTCAGGTTCTGTAGTAGGGATTGTTGTGCTCCCATAAGAGATATAACCATCCCGCAAAAATATAATTTTTCCTGTGGCTTCTTTACTCCAGAAAGTGAAGTAGGTAGGTTCCCTGCAGTGCTGTGTGACTGCAGCTCAGAGGAGATGCTGCTATGAGTCAAGACCACCTGGTAAGTAAAAATCCAAAAAACTTCAAAGACCTTCCAATGCCAAAACCCCAGGAGGAGACTCCCTCTGGACCTACTATGGCTTTGAAGGCAGAGCCCCCCCTTTAATCCTCACCCCTTCCTTATTGGAAAGCTGAAGAAATACCTCCCACTGTGCCTCAGGCTGATTAAAAAAATACACAGGGAAGAAATGAAGTGATTATTTGTACTCACAGAGTAACTACATGAAATGCACTTCATTATCCCAAATTTTATATTTTTCATATGTATATTTTTAAACGTACATTTTTCTCACACCAAAATGTACATTTTAATTGCACCAAGCATTTTTTTTAATGGGCAGCTTGCAGACAGAACGTGATGTGCTGATGGATTTGCAGTAATAAAATACGGTCACTCAGCTGCAAATACCATCCTTCACTTCCCATACTCTCTCTTTTCACATCTGCAGACTTCTGGGGAAGGATATGCTTAAACATGTTGGAAGTAGTAGAAATCAGTTAATGTATGAGTTTTCCTAAGAATGAGAAAAATAATTTTTTTTTTAATTATTTGGAGACAGAACGCTATGCTCAACAAAACTTTATTTCTGCTTGGAGGATTTACCCCCAAAAAGAGAGTTTTCTATATTTGTGTATTTGGTTATAGCTGGCTTCATAGGATCTTTAAGATGAAAGAAAAAAAAGAAAAAAACAATGTGAGAGATTTTCTATTAAAAGAAACATTAGAATCAGGCATTATTTGCTGAATTTCTAATTCTAATGAATTTTCTAAAATTACATTTTCCAATAGACATTATTCCTCCCATGAAAGCTAAGCATTGTGAAAACATTGTGAGAGGGCAAAATAGTAGGCAACAGAGTAATATTTTTTCACATTTACTCACATTTTCTGATCCCTCCTCTAAAAATATACCACTTATTAGAGAAGCAGCAGCCTCTGACCGAGGTAGTACAGTGTTTCATGTGTGCTAACCTACCAACCCAATATGGCTTCTCAAATCAGAAGCCCCCTAAAAGACTTGAAAGACCTGGAAATCTCCTACAAGCACAATAGCAAGTATGTAAAGGAGATAATCTCTAGCACAGCCACTAGAATGGTAATTTGGGTGTCTCCAAAGAGTAAATGCGTTGTCTGAGCTCACCAGACTTGGTGCGCATACCTGGAGGTGCAGTTGATCAAATAGACTAAGCAGAAAGTGAGACACTGTTTTTCAAAAGGTATCAGAATTGGTGGAAGAAGAAATCCAAAAAGGGTTGATAGCACCTCAGTCTGTCTTGTGTAACTCCTGAAATACGTATGCTAGTGGCAAATCAAGGCCTTTTACTAAAACACTACCTCCCTCTGTCTCATATTTCTCAGTGCAAAACAGAGTCCTAACATACACTCTTTCATGAGTTAGAAGGAAAAATCTACATGCCAAGAGCTAAGATAAAGAAATACTCAGGAAAAATGACAGGTCTTTAGTGAAAAGAAAATCAGTAAAAGAAATCTTGATTTTCTTCTCATCTCAGGTCATTTACCAGCTATAACATTAGTTTGTTGACAGAGTTAGTCTTTCAGGATTTTCATGAATTCTACAATGAAGCCTATTCGGCACGTACGGTGGCTATATCTGACCAATACATACTAGGCTGACATCAAGTGTGATCATCATACATGATCAGGCCAAATTTAAATAAGTTAACCAAATTTCAGTAGTTCAGCTAATGAGCATTCCTGGTGTGGTAATATCTGCTGTATTTCTTTATCCCAGGTGAAAAATTATAAAGGAGAAAAAAAAAACCAAATTAAATTTGTGCTTCACCAAAAAATGACAGAGCTCTCTGAGCTGCCCCTGACAGATTATTACCTAGGACATCATGGATCTTTTCCAGAGCCAAGTCACAACCCAGTAGCTGATGCTGTGATCCAAAGTTCAGGTGTCCATAACCTAAAACTGTATTCACCACATGTTTACCCTTTGCTTGCTGAAATAAAACACCTCCTTTGCTCCTGTGCCTTGCAGGGAAAAAAGCAGAGGAGACTGGGTATCAATGGCTGCTCCTAATCACTGATGACTGAAGGATTCAGTGCATTAATTCATCAGTGCTTGTGAAACAAACCAAACAGTATCCAAGCAAAGGCCAGGAAAAAATTATAGCAATAAAAGTCCTGACCAGGACAATAAGTTAGAGAAATAGACAAACCTATTGTCAAAGGTTTCTTCTCATCTTGTTTATTTTTTCCAAATCTGTAACTGCAGTGACTGTTCTGGTTTACAATTAATGCAGAAATAACACAAGAGAAAGCCTTGTAGATTTATCCCACTCTGGCTGCAAGTCCACACTGGAGTTTGATAATGACAAAACCAAGGTTTCCAGTGTCAATGGCTGATACTTTTCTATCCCTTAAGCTTTGCTGACCCAGCTGATTTGTGGTGTATTTCAACAGCAACTCTAGCTATAATTCAGCTTCAAAAGAATATCTCTCTATGAAGGGATTTTTAACTGTAGAGTAGGTGGAATCCCAATTTGCAGGCACTCCAGCAATTTATGATGTGGTATTATACCTTATTTCAGTAGTGACTCATTTAGCCTAGTAGGCTAATACTGATTTACGCCAGCCTTTTCACCTTCATCAGTTCACTGCCTAATTTTGCACTCCTACTCACAGACGATATTTTACTTTCTTATCTGGGCTGGTAATTTTTTCATGTTATTTAAGGGACATTCATGGAAGGTTTAAATTCAATGTAGACACAAGGAATAAATGAAAACAGAAAAATATGTTATACATATAGCTTAAACCATGAAAATGTAATTTTTCAAATGGTGTCTAGGTAGAAATAAAGTTTGTACCTTTTTTTAAGCTGAAATTCCAAGGTTGTTTTTGTTGTTTTTTTTTTTTCAAAATAAAAATGTAGTCTTTTTTTTCCTTTAGAAACATTGAGATTTTTTGATCAGTTCTGGTTTTGACAAGATTGGAACAGCTATCAGCTGAAATACTAAGTAGATCATACGATAATATAATATTACACTCCATGATAGAATGTGAAAAACAGATTAAAATAAATTATAAAGCTGAAAGAATTTCTCATACTTAAATGAAATATCTAACAAAGAGCCAGGAAAATATTTTTACACTCTTGAGACAAAATGAGAGGGGAAATAATCTATTTATTCTTTACCCTTTAGAAATGTCGTCAAAAGACATTTTTCAACTGCATCAAAAAGATATTTCCTAAAAAAAGTATCGTGAGGGTGAGGGGGAGGAGAGTGTTTAGAATTCCTCTCTGAAGACCAGATGCTTTGACCAATCTTGTTTATTGTCAGGATCCATTATTTAAAGGGGCATTCATATGTAAGGATTCCACATGTAAGATAAGGATCCAGCAGCATTAAGAACTCACATTGAAGTGACTCCTAAGAATTCACAGTTTTATACTTTCTGGGTAAAAGGCACAAGCAAGGATGCAAAAGTCCATAACAGTAATGATGAATGTCAGTGGTGGAGTCAGAAGAGGCACTATACATGATTTTTACTCCATGTATCACCCTCAGCTTGAGGCAAACTGATTCTCTTACCCAGCAGACTGTTTTGAATTCTCCAGAGAAAAGTGCTGTTGTTTTTATTCTTGCATGTTCCAGTAGGACAGATAAGCTTTCAGTTTTCATACTGGACTCATTGATTTTATAAGCACTGTAGAAGTAGAATTTGATGATTGGACAGTCTAGGGCTCTCCACAGGATTTAAAATGTCCTACCTACATTCTTGGTTAGGCCCCTGCATTTCTGTTTCTTGCTTTACCTTTATTACCCTCTTTGATGTTCCCTAATCTTTGTTGACCTTTTGAATACTCCTCTGAGGACTGGTGATTCATCTTAGGACCTAATCATTATTTTCTGATGGCTCTCCAGCCTTCTTAAATGTCCCCTAACTGCTGCCAGCTCAAGCATGTACACTTTAAAGCTCTCCTGCTCATCTCTTTTCCTTCTTCACAGAATAGTTTCCCTGCTTACTTTTTAGCTTCCCTCTGCCTGTATATATACACATGGGAGAAGGTGTCTATAAAGAGGTGGAGAGCCTGAGGGGATTCTTGGTAAATTGGCTAGTATTCAGGAGTCAAGGTTTTGTCAGGCAGAAGCCCATGAGAAAGGGCAGGCAAGAGACACGGATGGAGGTGGAATTTATATAAAAGAAAATAAACAAACAAAAAACCAAGGAAAAAATGGACATATGTATTTCCACGAAAACTAGATCGAGATGGGAGAACAGTAACAAAACATAAAGAATGAAACGTCCCCACTGTTAAGCCTTGTTGAACTGCAACATTTCAAACCAAAACAAAAAACACCAGCTAAAATAGCACCAGAAAAATAACACTGTTGAACTACTTTCTACAGTGCAGTACAGACAGACCACTGGCAAAGGCTATCTGTGTCTTCTTCCACAATTCCATAAATACTTTTCAAAGATCAACAACCATCAGGCTTCACTGGGCAATTGACTTTTCTCTGCAGGATTTTAATTCATGGATAAAATAGAAACAGAGATCAAACCCAAAATAAATAAAAATTCAATAAGTTGAATACAAGAGCTTCCACATATGAAGAGGTTAAAAGGAGTTACACACAAGACATAACTGACAACCAAGAAAGAGAAGACAAAACACAGAAGGATAACTTGCACCTAATAAAAACATGAACACAAGGAATCCCACTTCCACAAGGAAAAGTGAATATCTTATGCTTGAGTGCCATCCTACGACACGACAGATCTCCAGCAGTACGTGCTGTGTAGAAATAAAGCAATATTTCTCTTGAAACGTTTCCCTTTGTCTTGATACAGATGTGCCTTTAGGGTAGGGTTTGTGTAACTTAAACTGTGGTTTACCTAATATTGCCATCTAGTGGCACAATGGTCAATTCCGAAACGATCCTCTCTGGAAGGAAGGTACTGTTACACAATTTATGTGTTATTGCAAAAAAGAGTTAGCCAAAATGCAGTGCTAACAGCACACAAGAAAATAGAGCTTAGTCTGCAGGACAACGCGTGCCCCAAATATTCAGTCAATTTTGAGTGCGTGAACACAAGCCAACGAAACACTGAAATACTGGAAAAAGTCACAGACAGCCAAGCAATACGCAGACACAAACTAACAGCTTCTAGCTGACTTAAAACAAGAAAAATAATAAACATCCTACCAATTACAATATGGTAATTGACATAATACGGATCACCACCTCCGCTAAATCCAACACAAAATGCACAATGCTCTTGATGGTTAGGAAGCTCCCTCAGACACATCTGTCCCTTAACCTAAAACCCTGATGAATGGCTTAAGCAGGAAAGTTTAAAGGCAACATAAATGTTCCTCAGATCCAGCTTAGGTGTCTCACAGTTAGTCTGACTTTATCATCCTCCATTCCCTTGTCAGTCATCAAGGAAAAATAATTACTGCCACAGGCGATTTATCCTACCCTAAATCTGCAGCCAAGATAAGCCTGAAGATGTCTATTTGTCTTCAGTGACTGTGAAAGGGGCCTAAGGAGATCAGCTTGTATTAACACCAATCTAAGCTGATCTCACTGCAGGCAGCCATGAGACAACTCAGGAAAAACTCAAGGGCAAAATTTACTAACATAGAATTCTACAGCTGCCTAAACACATAGCCTGAATTCACAAGCATTAGACTTTCTTCTCAATAGTTAAAGCCTCTCCCTGGATTTTCTTATTTTCAAAAAATTAAATACTCTTTGTAAAAGCAAGGGTGATGCCAAAACTGGAGGAAAGCCAAAAACCAGTAATTTACCTGTTAGGTAGTCATTGGGCATACAGGACATGCTGTGGGGCTCCTTATGTAAAAAACACTTGGTAGACATAAAAATAAACTCTGATTTTCCTGTACCTGGTATACCCACAAGTTTGGTGATCAGCAAGGAAGGCAAAATTTTGGTCACCTTGAATGCATACACCTCAGCTAAAATGAACCAAACCACTGGTAGCAGGTCCTGAGTTCTCTTTGCTGACTAGAGAGGGAATGTTCGGTGAGTGCACCAGGTGGAGATATCTGGGCATGTTTGACTCAGGGCCACTGGACACCACTAAGTGTCCTCACTTGCCTCCAGCTTCCACTTCAGTTATACAGAAGCATTTAAAGGTGCAACATTCAGCCAGAAAGAGTCAGTGAGAAGACAAAACACAGAGGGAACTTTTACCAGAAAGAAAGCATGATTAGTGATCATATTGGAGGATATGAAGTTGAATACTCTGAGGTTAAGTCAGTAAGGAAAGGGAAAATATTCTGATTTGGTTTAAATAATGGGAATGTGGAGAAGATGTAATTTTTAGACACTTTTGCTTTGTTTTAGGTTATGAGTCCATATGTATTATACAACTTGAAATTTCAGCTAATAAGTCACATGTAAATTGATTATTAGCCAGTATTTTGTATTTCAAGTTTTCAATCAGAAGCTGTCAGACTAATTTTCAAACCATAATATGATCCTGAAAGATTTTCATCAGCACTGGAGGGAAGTCTGTGGGTAGAAAAGGTGTTTGGCATACCACAAGCTGCTTGGAATCTGACAGAATGAGGACTATAAAACCCTTTATATGCCCCACTTTAAAAGGTCACAAGGGAAGATAAATGTTTGCAGTAGTTCATGCAAGAAGTCCTTCTAGATCAGTATCTTCTGTCCAACAACAGGAAAAAGAATGGATTTACGACAGAGCTAAGGAGGGAGCAGCAATTTATCTCCCAGAGTACTCAGCCACCTTCCAGAGCTCTGCAGCTTAGGGCCTTCTTGAATCACGGTTATTTGACAGCCCCTTCTGGATTTCCCTTCCACGAACCACAGGATGAAGAGGCATCAGCCTCCTGTTACAGTAGAACTTGTGATACAGAACTCCAGTCACAAACACAAATCCACCTACTTCTAAAACACAACCTAGTGAAAGAATGAGTGCACTGTAATCATAGAACTTGATGCAACTGGAAAAGCACAACTTTTCACCATTTGGGTGTGTTATACCTCTATATATCTTCCTAGTTTATAACAGTGTGATGGATTCACACAGAATCAGTGCTTTGGTGTTCCTGCCTTCTATGATATTTAGGGAAATTTTTTTCCTCAAAAAAAAACCCTTATAAAAATTTTAGCTAACTTTTATTACATGGTTTTTAACAGCTTTCTGCATCTTGAGAAAGACTATGTGTGAAATAGTTTTTCTTGACCTAGATTTATATGCAAGCCACAGGTAGCATCACTTGAATCACGTCACTTCTATCTCTGCACTCAAGAGAAATACTTTTTCCTGAGAAAACCTTTCAAAAATATCTAGAAAAAACATAATTAAATATTTTGTGTTAATGGTTGCACATGATGGCAAAAGCACAAGCTAGGGTGAAGAATAGAGGATGATATTAAGCCTCAGGATCTAGGTATGTGCTTTGAGGTTATGGATTAGAGAAAGGCACTGGGCTAACTAGGGTAGGGCTGAGGACTTTACAAGCACTGTGGGATTGTGCTTCACCCTAGGGTGAGGGCTGAGGAAAGGGGCTGCCTCCATCTCTGTTCCACACACATCGCCATCTCTTCTCACTGCTCTGCTGGCTGAGCTCCCTCCTGCCCACCCTCCATCTCATGGACAGTCAGCTGCTCTTACAGAGGGCGTCTCACAGTAAACAACGAAGTGCTTTCTCTCTGATGTGCATCTCCCTCTCCTATCCCATGACCTCCCTGCTCCCCCGACTCCATAAGGGACTTTGGTAGGGCAGAGGGTTAGTGGTTGCATTTGGGGGTTGGTTTTTGTGTTCATGATGGCCTGTAGGGTTGACCTGTGTGGGAGGAGGTCATGGACTGTGCCGTGCCAGACTCAGCCCGTACCAACTCCACAGTGCATGCTGTACGACAGAATCAGACGAGCTTCTGGAGCCTCTGCAAAGAGAGGTTAGGTAGTAAATGCTGAGGCAAAGAGACAAGGAAAGAGACAATTATGCTAGAGCAGAAGACACAAGAAAATGACAGAGAAGAAGGTCGGAAAAGAAGGAATAATGCCCAAAAATAGCAGCCTGAGTGCTGGAGAAAAAAGAGCAGCCTGAGCAAGGGCTGTAGACAAATATCAGACTGGACAGGGCCAGAGAGAAGATCAGGAGGAGGTGTGACTCTTAAGGCACTGTGGTTAGTGGCAGAAACTATGTTGGACCAGTTAAGAAACCAGGACCATGAAAGTAAAAGCAACTGCTACACTCCAGCCCCAGTCTCCTGCATCACCCACTGCCTCACCAAAGGATCTGAGCATAACACACAGTAAATGGATTAGAGGCATGAAAGGGGAGAGCAGAGATGCCCAGAGGGCAGCCAAGGTATTTTCACTGCTTGTTGGGGTCTTTTTGTTTATTTTCTGGTTTGGGGGGTTTCGGTTTTTGTTTTGGGGTTTGGGTTTTTTTGGTTTGTTGTTTGGGTTTTTTTTTTGGGGGGGTGAGGGGGTTATTACCAGGATCAGTAATAAAAAGTTCTGTCAATTGGCAGTAAATTACACTAATTCAAACTTCCTGACATGAGTCTGGGTTTTTTGCCCATCACAATCATCTCCCCAGACATTTGCTCCATAACCTCACAAACTGTGCTCTCCTGGTGGGCCTAACACATGTTACCTAAGATTAAGAAGGGCCTCTTGGACTTCAGCCTTTGAATGAGGGTCTGAAGACCTTGGGTGAGGGTGACTAGGGCTTCACGCATCTTGTTAGGATTTCTGCTTAGGGGCTTGGACTCAGGCCAGGGCTGGGGGTTGAACTCACCTTTGAGGCTTAGGATTTAGTCTTTGGGTTTCAGGAAAGGCTTCAGGTGATTGTTAAGGTTCCTGGTAAGGGGTAAGGTATGGGCCAGCTTTTTGTTGTTTAGTGTACGTTAGAGAAACTACCTCTCTCAGTCAATTTTATTTGGCTGTGTTATACAGAGTAATTGTTCAATTTTCTATTAGTGATTTTGGTTCAATCTTAATTTCACATAGTATGTTTATACTATTTTAATTTGTTTCCTTGATTCTTTTGATGGTCTGTTTATACTTTTCCTTGAAGTTGGTGAATTGTTGAAAAGTATCTCGTAGCTGAAAGCAGGAGGCAGGATGCACTGCCTGTGGAACAAATTAAAACCTGATACGGCAAGCAGAACTAGGGATGGTGCACACAAACTGCATTTCTTGCTTGTTGCCAGCAAGGGGAGCTGTTATGCCCTTCAAACTGCTACATCCCAGTGACTAGGGGGAAACAGGAACATGAACTTGAGTTTTATCACTGCAACGAATGTGTCCAATTAGCTTGTTTATTGCCTGGGCTTCTCCTGTTGTTTATACATAAAATATTTTTTTCCCCATAATGGTTTATTCAACAATTCTTCTCATACATCACTGATAAAGGTTGAAACTCCTTTCACAAGAAGACAAAATATCCTCGTGGAAATTTCCTAACTTTCAATCACATAGAAGCAA
Organism: Gymnorhina tibicen; assembly: GCA_013399875.1. Lineage (NCBI taxonomy): Eukaryota > Metazoa > Chordata > Aves > Passeriformes > Artamidae > Gymnorhina > Gymnorhina tibicen. Next base: position 2,183,447 of record VXAZ01003791.1, on the reverse strand, counting down.
TAACTGAATAAAAGGAAGATTAAAAACCTTTAGGTGATATCACATTCTGATTAGGTGTCTGTCTTTATCCTTTTGTGACACATTTGCATCGTGACTAATAAACTTTTGCTCTTCAGTAATAACCGCATTTCATGTCCTTGAGGCAGTGATTAAATCCTTCTGCTTTCAAGAGGTAACTACAATGCCCATACTGCAGCACACTAGTTGCATGAAGGTTAGGGTTGAAAAATCATTCAACTTTTTTTTTTGATCTTTCATCAGCTCATGTACACTTAATAAAGAATGAAAAGTTCCTTTTTAACCCCTTAAAGAAAATCCAAAAGACAGAAGAATAGAAGTGGACGTCTATAAGAAGTAAAGATCACTCATCACTTAAACTTGAACTGTCTGTTTTAACATTGCCAAGACTAAGGAAAAATAAGCTTTGCTGTGTAATGCTGTCTGTTGGCACATATTAATAGCAGTACAGATGATCTAGTATTTATGCAGCATATGCCCTAAGTGTAACTGAGCATTACAAAAATACACTGAAAATCTTTGTTCATTCTGAAACTATGACAAAGGGACTACATTTGTATGACAGAAACAAAAATGTGCAAAGCAATTTGGAATGACAAACCAGTAAATCGTATGTTATCAAATGGCAATGGAGCAGCAAGAGAAGAACCACTCAGACTTAAACACAGGCAAATTGCTTGTTTAAGTACTTGTGGTGCAAGCTGGTTGCAAGGGTTTGAATGGAAAAACAGGGATTACTGCCCCAGAACTGTTTTGTGAAAACCTGTCAAAAAGACATGGGGACACACAGAACTAGAGTAATTCAGGCACATCGGTTTTTTGAGTGAGTACTCTTTTTCCAGCTGAAGCTATTAATTACAATTTGAGCTGATTTAACATTCCATCATAAATTAGATGAAAGAAAGAATTACCTACTCTTTGCATTTACAGCTCAGCTCCTGACTTTGCCCTCAGTCCTTATTTTGGGCTCACTCCAGCCCTCATTGGACTCATAGAGACAATCCACTTTGCTAAACTTTCATAAAAATTCATTTCCCATTCTCATCCCTCTCTCCCACACCCACAAAAAAAAGTGAACTGTTTTGTGCCAGGAGATTATTTCTGAATCTACTTGAGCCAGTCCCAGAGATGCCTCAAGAGGTGGGACCATTCAACTAAAACTAGGGTGAAGAAAGATTGGTGGTACTGCACCATGTAGCTTCACTCTCAGCTCCTGGCATAGGTGTGAAACAGATCATTTATAAGGAGCTTGCTTCCACAGAAATCAACATAGGATTTTTCTTCTTACCAGTAGGATCTTTTCTTAAAACAAAAATTAGAGGCCATAGTAGGAAAATCTGCAGTCATCACAACTGAAAAGAATGTATTCAGCTACTACACTGAATCTAGTAAGCTAAATCAGAATTATCACATTCTTCTCCTTCAGTTCGTTATTATACTGTCTTCTCTTCTTTCAGCTGCAGCAATCCAGGCTCCTGAGATTCATATTGTTTGACTGATTTTATATCTTTTATGATTGGAATCGATGATCTCAAGTCTTTTTCAACATGAGTGATTATGTGGTACTATGACTCTATGAACATTGCTTTTAAAAATGTCTTAATTGTTTCCTCTTTTCTTACATGTGCATACCCCTCTATAACCTTCCTGTGCATCTCAATATGCCTGTAACAATGTAAATGTGGAAACAGCATAAGAGAATTTAGAAAGCCCATGACTAAACAGTTGTGTCTTATTTCAGTCAACTGCAGTGAAAAGACACTGCATGACAATACCTCAGTTAGCCCAGGCTACGCTTCTTGAAAAAACATCTCCTTACTCGTGCCACAAATGCCTCAAGAACAGTTGGGTTTTTTTCACCTTTCCCAGGTTGCTAGATATATATGCACTATTTCCCACAATATTTCATCAAGAGAAAAGGCACAGTGTGACTCTGGGGCACCACAATCTGGAAAGAAAACAGGAACCTGGACATCATGAAACCAGAACAGCACTGGTTGGCGGAAGAGTTTTCCAAAAACAAACATCCTTTCAATCACAAAAAGATCTAAGGGTTATCGGCCTCTGTTGATATGAAAATCTCTAAGAGGAAGAAAAAGCCCTTTTGAAGAGATAGAAGTCTTTGAGAAAGGTCCTCCACCCTAAGTAAGCAGATATGGATTTTTTCATGTTTCCAGAAAATCTCTGTTTTTATTAATTAGACAAGCAAAAATTATATTTGCAAATATGTGGTTTCTGAGCTCCAGTGCAGAAGTAATAACAAAGCCAAAGTGGTACACAAAACACCTTAGATGATCAGTCCTGAACTACATATGTATTATCGAGAACAAAGGAATACCTTTCATCTTCAGTGGAGGTGCACTTCAGAAACGTCTGCTAAAACTTTGGCCTCATTTAAATCAACTGAAGAAAGAATTACTTTCATTAGAAACTGAAATATATGCATAGAGCTACAGGGGAAATTTTTAGATTCTGTCTTTCCTTTCCTTTCCTTTCCTCACATGAGGGAAAAATTAATGGTAAAGGTAATGTACCACAAGGAAAAATCATAGGTTGTTATTTAACTGTGGCCAAGAATGTGGTACCTGTATTCTTACTATCCAATTAAAGTAAACAGACATATTCAGAGAACAGATATCATCAATAATTAGGCAAAACTCACTTCTGTGTCCTGCTAGGTTATGGAAAATTCCATCCAATGAGTTCATGGGAAAATGTGAAGCAATAAAAAGGATGATAAAGAATAGCAATGGGAACATCAAAGTGAAAGATATTCCTAGATAATCAAGTCTTTTCCTCTCCTACCATGGGAAGCAAGATTGCTATTTATTTTCTATGAAATGCAGCACCTTCCATCTTCAAGCCATTCAGCTTTTCTAATTTTATTATTTTACAAATAATTTCTTCCCTGGTTGAGAAAAATCTTCTAATTTCTTCTCCTAAATTACTCATAGCCAGTCTATATTTATTTATTGAACTTACATGCCAGGCATGTAAATATTTCTTATTCTCAGCTCCCATTTTACTATCAGAAGTATTATCTCCTCTCAGCTCTCATTTCATTAAGCAGAAAGAACCATGTCTTGTTGGTCCCATTCTGCCAAAGAACCTACACACTATATTTGCATTTCTTCTGCCTTGATTTAATTTTTCTTGAATATGGATGATCCAAATGATGTGCAATATTTCAATCACTGATAAAATTTTAAAGCAGTGTTATCTCCTTTACGTCCTCCACTTAGGCACTGGAGTGGGAGTGCTTAATAGAGCTGTCAGGGTAATCCAGATTCCCCGAGACTGGCAGGGTGGTTCAGAAGATTTACATAGGCATGTAGGCTCTATAAACAATTAAGAAAGAAGAATTCTTTTGAAAGCTGAATGCCTGTGTCTCTCACTGTGAACAGCATGGTAGCTTGGTCCACCAGGGATGAGAGCAGAGACCTCCCATGCAATAAGACCCCACAGACTCTCTGAAAGCTTTGTTTGCTTTTCAGAAACTATAAAATTTTCACCTTTGCTATTTTTTTCCTGTGAGAGGAACATGCATGGATTTTTCTGGAGTACTGTGGTACTGGGTCCAGGTCAGAACTCCCCAGTGCAAGAGAGACACAGGCATACTAAGGACCAACAAAGTGTTGAAGGGCCTGGACCATCTCTTCTGTGAGGACAGGCTCAGGGAGCCGGGGTTGTTCAGTCTGAGGAAGAGACGTTTCAGGGTGATTTCATCAATGTATATAAATACCTGAGGGGAAGGTACAAAGATGAAGTCAGGCTCTTCTTAGTGGTGCCCAGAACCAGAGGCAGTGGGCACAAATTGAAACACCAAACAGGCAGCACTTTCCTTCCTTGTGAGGGTGACTGAGCACTGGAACAGGTTGCCCACATGTTGTCCTGGGCAAGGGAAGTTGGACCAGATGATCCCCAGAAGACACTTCCAGCTTCAACAATTCTGTGATTCTGTGCCCACAGGACATCAAACCACCTTTTTGCACAGTAGCCCAGCTGCTGGAACTTAGCCTCAAAAATGAGATGAGGGCTCTAGGTCAGCACAAAAGGAATACCTCTCTATATTCCATTGGCAAGGATAGCATTGCAAGGATTGCATTTCTAGAAGTAGCACGTTTGTGGAAGTACTATTTTTCCTAAAATATCAAAATACCTGATCAATTGCATCATTATTGTCTTCCCTACAGGCATGTGTCTTTCATTTGTCCTGGAGCTTAAGATCTGGTTAAGAGTTATCTGTTCCTATTCTTATAAAGAAATTAAAATGTTTTCAATTTATGATTTGCTTTTTTGTTCGTTTTCAAGAGAACACATTTCTCCTCTTTCCATCTGTTGAAAAGCACCTTTCTACTTCATTTTGTTTAGAAATGCATTATCTTTTGCATAAATTCTAGGAATATCAGAGTCCTCATGTTTTGAAATGAGCACTCCTTTTTCAGTGCTACAAGGCCTCACGTAATTGAACTGGACCAATATTGATCCTCAGAGCAATATAGATGAGTCCACCAGACCCAGATACTTTAAGGCTGTACTTTCATCCTAAATATGTGAAGCATAGGTATTTTAATTAAATAAAACCAACAATTTGAGGCACCAACAAGCCATTGATCTGAATTTTGTCTTCTCCTTTTGTCCTAGATGTCTGACAAAAAAAAAAAACCAAACAAAAAATTCAAACAAACCAAGAATTATTCTTCAATCTGATGTTAAGAATCAGCTTCCTCATATTTTTTCACATCAATCAGCCTAGATTTGATAGCAGAAAGAAGGGAGAAATTTATGCTTCTTGGGCATTATGACTTACAGTAACACCATTTCTTACTACATTTTTCCTCCACTTGGGACCATTTCTTTCTCACTGGTATGTAGAGAAGGAGCTGAGCAATAAATCTATGTTTCTAAACCTATTATCCTAAAATCTGGTGAAGGAAATAATCATTTAACAAACAACAGCCGTAACAAAAGGAACAAATGAATATGAAACATCCAGGTTGTTCTATAACTTAGCCAGGACTGTTCTATCTTTTCATCTCCCACATCTACAGAAACTAGAAAGATTATTCCTGAATTTAACATTCAGATAAATATGCCTGTCACCACATATTGCATATTTGCAAGTGGTTTATAATGGCTTTTATAACTGGAAATGAATTTCAGTGCGCTTCAGGAGAAAGACAGGGAATATGCTTATCCGTTAGAAAAATTGTTGTCATTATATTTCTATGATTGAAGTAAACTGGATTTTAGTCTAAACTCTAAAACGTTTAGACTCTAAACCTTCCTCTAATGAAATATTAGCGAAGACAGAGAACATTCTTATTTCAGTCAGTCCAGTAGATTAGTCATCTATGAGAAGTTATGTATACAGATATTTTGCTGTGAAAATGCTGCATTATAACAAGTGTAGGTTTAATTCACTGTTTTAGTGATAACAGAAAAATCTGGTTACAGTAACTCCCTGCTTGCTACCATGTGGGACCATATTGTTTCCCAACAGGGCACATTCCCATCCCTGCAGAAATGAAGGAATAAGAGTGACATGGTCAAATGAATCACTCTCTAATCTCTCTAATTTGATGGATTAGATCTCCTCCATTAGATCTAGTGTAAAACTAAACTATTGTCTTACCTCTAGACCCTGCTGTCTTCCTATTTAGAGTGTGGCAAGATTAATACCACCTGCAAGTCCCCCATGGATTACTTTAGCTCTGACTTTATGCTGCAAAGAGCTGCCTTAAAATAAAGCCTAAATAGCAAGTAGAGAATTAGACGTCAGATTTTTAATATTATGGCTACCCAAACTACAGGAGAACCAAAACTATTTCAAAGGGGAGAATCATGGCAAGAATACTTCACATAGGAGTTGAAATGCTACACAGCTCATTTACATCCTAAATTAAGCTACTGACTGAACGTGTGTCTCAAAATACTTGAAAAGGGGATTTTTTATAAGATTTGCATGATATTGTTCCAAGTAGGAAAAGTCTACTACCAACAATAAAAAAATACAGTAACTCCAGTTAGGGAAAAAAGTGTTTTATTAATAACTCCCTGAGAGTCTTTACAAACGCTCTGTTTTTGCAGTTAATGCTTAGAGTATTTTTCTTTAATCCAAAAAGAGAGTGAGGAGGTACTAGGCTCAGAAAATCTATATACAAAGTGTCCAACCATATTAAAAATCTGTGGATCAAGTTTAGAGTGGTATTGGGAACAGTAATTTTTTAATTATATTAAGATAGAGCCACTCAAAATTTGTCCCATTTTGGTGAGTTTATTTATTCCATTGCTGGTTAAGAAATCCAATTAAGTATAATTGCTTCTTTCTTATACTGTGCTAGTTTTTATTTGATTTCCCAGCCTGAGAAAGTTTTGGCTGTGGTTTGCAGTCCAGGAAACTCCAACAAAAGATTATAGAAAATAGGCCAATGCCATCACATAGAATATAAAATATGGAACACTTCATAAAATCCACTTGAGATACAATAGATGACTCAGGTTTAGGATAAGTGGTAGCAGAGATAAGAATAGTAATGGATGGTAGCACATTGTTCAGAATAATCACTCAAGCATTTACGGGAAGAGTCTTCCCAAAATACATAGCACATGGGCCAGGCTGCTTCATGCTCTTATCAGCTCAAACTCAGACCTAACTCCCAGGTTGTACATTTGTGTTAACTCTTGAGATCACCATCACTATTGATATAACCCCTAAATTATAACAAGTTCAGTACAAAGTATCCTGGCTCTGATGCAGACTTTGTGCAGGACCTGGGCATGCTGCCCAAAAGTCTGCTCTCAGGTTCCTGACTAACAAAATGAGGACTGTCATCTCTGTGACAAGAAGCTGTGCTGAGGATAAACATGCTGCCCTCTGAAGAACGCACATACTGTTTGGTGCTCAAGGCATGACCAAGAAAATTCAGTCTGTCATCTCCAATTTTAGCTTCATCCAGTACAAAAACAAGGGAGCTGGGCTGTGGAGTACTAGTCAGAGAAGAGAGCTAGGAGCATCCTGCACAGCTGATGGGGAGAGCAAATATCTACACACCCAGTCATGAGTTTGACTTGCTGGTCAGAAAATCTGAGTGAGTGGCTAATCTCTCTGGCTGTGCTGCATGAAACATTGTTGGGTCCCCCAGATGTTTCTGTCAGCCAAAAATGGTTTTCTGAGCATAGGCACCTGAGTGAACAGCATATATAACCTGAAAGTACACATGTTGGTTGCAGTAGCACCCACATTGGTACAACAGCTCTCACCCACAGAACAGCTTTAGGAAGACTATGGTCTGGAATAGCTCAGACTAAAAATCCATCTATCCCACCCGGCAGTGGCCAATGTAAATTCCTCCCTGGATACTTTGACAGAGCAACAATTTCTGGTTCATGATTTTTAAGCCAAAGGTGCTGTCCTTAATGTATTTTTCTTTAGCAGCTCACACAACCCCTTTTGCAACCCTTCCAAACTTTCAGCATCTACAGCAGCCTCATGAAAGGATCATGAAGAACACCATCTGAAGAAACAGCTCCTATTTTCCTGTTTTGAATCAGTCACTTGCTGGTTTCAATTAATGCTATATATTCTGTAAACATAGTATAATGGACATAAACAGCACTAGACCCAGGGAAGAAAGTGTTCATGTTGGAAAAGAAGGAGGCAAGAGACAGGGCCAGTTTTGATCTGTATTAATATCGAAAGTTTTTCAGGGCATTAACAAAATAGTTGAGATTACAGCAGCCTTGCTGTGGCACAGGCAAGTAACTATGACTGCCATAGAAAAATGAGCATAGAGTAATAAATTAATACTCTCTCATTTAAAAAAAAAAAAATCTATTTTTTTCTCATTTTGAGATCCTTCAGTTGTAAAAAAGATAAAAAGCGATACCAGGAGATAGTCACTGTTTCGTATTCACAATATTTAAAAACACTGAAACAGCAAAATCTGGGGGTTTATACAGTACAAGTAGATGCAGCTCCTAGTAAAGTAATCTCTGTGAAGTCCCTCAAAATGAAATATAAACCATCTCCAAGCAACTTACAGCTGACAGTACACATGCTATTGAACACATTTTTTCTACATGTATTAATTATAACATTTGCTCATTTTCCTTAAACACCTTCTTATACAGAAAGCTTATAACAGCCAATTACTGCTGAGATGAAATTTTTCTTTGATTATTTGAGGTGCATGGAATAATAGAAGCATGGAATAAGCTGCACAGTTTTACTCAGTTTCTTCTTACATGCATAATTGTTCAGAATTCAAATGCAACCATTTTAGCTTCATAGCTACAAAAAAACAATGAAAGAATACATCTGTACTGAAAAAAAAAAATAAAAAGGTATCTCTATTACTTCCTTAGAATCTTTTAATTCTCAACATTACAAAAATGGTGATAAAAAAAGAGGATCCAGTACTCCAGTACTGACTAACTTCAAATTAACAACACAATCTCTGTACTCATTTTTCACAAATATTTTAGGAATTCCCAACAGTGTATGGTACATGGAATGTATGCTTTTTTCACACAAAGCAAACAATAATAAGTTTCTAGTTTGGGCCACTCAGTAGTTAGATGATGGCTACAGGCAACTGCAGCTAAATTTAACCTAAGAAAAGATACATATATAAAATATCTCTTTGGGGCTCTTTCAGTGTGACTGCATATAAAAATGAAAACAGATCTGTTTTTAAAGAAATGAAAGATTAACCAGAAAATAGACACCATTATGCTATGGCCATTTTTACCCAGTTGATACTGAATGCAATAGCTACAGAAGTTTACCTCAATATGATGAGTAAAGCAGAATGGAGGAAATAAATGAAGTTTCTTGCTGGCTTTTTTTTTTTTTTTTTAATCTTTGTAAGAGAATGAAAGATTACCCCAAATTGTGGAACATGTTATGCCCTTAAAGCTTCAAAAAAAAGATTTGGTAAGGGTGCAGAACAATATGTATGTACATATTATGCATTTATCTTTATGCTGCTTGTAAATACTGTATTAAGGCTGCATGAACATATTATATTGAAAGTGAAAGCTGCATGCACAAGTTTCCTATTAACATAGTATTTCTGCATATGTTATTTCTAAACATGGAGATGCTTTCACCAGACTACGTATAGGAATGATTTGCACACATTATCATCTTGATTCATCTGAGATCCCACATGGCCCTCAGCTGCCACTGCAGAAAAGCAAGTGTTCCCATAAGCTTCACATCAGATCTGCCAGCCCTGTGGTGAAATCCCTGGCACCTTTGGAGATTTCAAATGACACTTGATGACTGTGATTTGGCAAGCAAACCAAGCTGTAAGTGTTAACAGTCTATGTCATCAGCTAAGCTCCCTCAGCTCTAGCCCATGGAAATAATCCAGTGGGCAGCTAGACTGACTGTACAGCTCAAGAAAAAGCTTGAGGATTTATTTTACTCCTCATAATGCTCCAAGACCCCCTCAAATTTGAATATAACTTCCCTGAACCAAAGTTAGGACAGGCACTCAAATCTCCTCCATCACCCTAATGCCACAGTCTCGCTCTTCTCATGTGAATATAAACAATGCTCTGCTTAATGCTCTGATAAATATGTGCTTCCTTTGCAACTTGCAACCTCACACAGCAAGCAAGAGAAAAATAAAAAAGCTACAAAAAGTTCTATTTCTCTCTCTTCCCTTCTAATTGATCGTGGCACACACAGGAACTCGAAGGGTCATTGAAATCAGGACCATTTTTGGCGTTCCAGAGGAACAATTAACAAAATTAAGCAGTCACTAAGAGATAGTTGCAACAATTTGGCTGCCAGAAGGTGTAGCCAGAGTACCTTTGGTTGAGATGGACAGTAAACCGCAATTCTCTATTACCAATTACATTGATAAATCGGGACATGATGGGGATTGTTAATCCTTTCAGAGTAAAATATCAGGACACATTTACCTTCTTGTGATATTCTGAAAAGTATGAAAATAGATCATATTTTTTTAAACCGCAGACTAAACAGCACTAAACAGCGCCACAGCACCAAATTTATTGCTTGGTAAAACAGCATAAAACTAAGTAGTGCAATATCTCACAACAATAATTCCCCCATTTAACAAAGAATAAAACAGACAAGTTCTGTTAGAAAAGAAAGTAAAAAGGTGTTGAAATAAGTCCTCTGAAGAGAAAAAGAACTCTTGCTGTGGGCTGTGCAATTAATTTTGGTCAGTAAACTGTGCAAAATCTCCCTTCTCCTGTCCAATTCAGCATTGTTCCATTGTCAGACTAGATCAATTCTAATTAGAATTTGCTACTTTTCCTGAAGTTGTTTTTGATCTATCATGCTAAAAATATTCTAGGAAGTCCAAGTTTTGTTCAGGCAGAAATCAGCAGAGAAAAGTTGCTCTGCTGTATTTCTAGACTTGAAGATGCATTCTTACAAAACAAAGCCATGTCAACTATTTGTTATTCTTCTTCCACTCGACACCTCTTGGCCTGAAGGGTTATGGTAACTTGGTTAGTGTTTTGTCTTTGAGAACGATCAAAAAAACTTTCTTCAAAATTGTCTTTTTTATAATGAAAACTATTTAATCCTGCATATTCTTTTCAAATTGACATTGTCATAAGCAGTCATAAGTACCACAATGAATTAGGGTATTTTTTTTGCGCTGCTTAAATACTATTGTGTTTATATTTACATTATATATGATTGACAATATCATTAGTGTCCTTGCCAATATCCTATCAAAATGATCAGCCTCAGAACAGCCAAGATAGCATTAGGGCATCTCCTTCACCCAGAAGTAAAAAGATTTTTAAGTAAAGCCTCATGAATGAAACACCTGTCACTCTGCCAACGTTAATTTATTTCTAATTTCCCATTTCTATTATAGCAATTAGCAAACCTCCAAATCAGTCAAACTTCTAGAATATAGTTGTTTTCTAATTAGGCCGCTAGAATTACATTTGAGCAGTCAGGGCACAACACTCCACATAGCACATTTCCCCAATTCCTACACTGAAACTCATTCTGTATCCATGCACAAATAACACTTACAAGTTGCACATTCCCTAAAAGTGCTCTACCATAATTGTCACCACCTCTGAAGTCATGGTTCTGCACAGCTTGAAAGTTTTCTATGTCTGCTCATCTTCAGTGCTTAGAATAAAAGGACAGTGAGTTCTGTTGTGACTGCACACTTACAATCATTTGGCAGGTTGGTATATTAGAAATCTGATATAACAAATTCAAAAAAATTTCTTCTGTTTGTTTTTCAGCCCTGAATATAAACACTGATAAAACAATGTTAGATTCCCGGGTCAGTATCTCTTATCCTCTGCTAATTCCTCAGAAGGGCCTTATAAATCAAGATAAAGCAGTAGTAAACTCGTTTAATGGAAGATGTCCCTACCACAGCTTCATGATTTTACTGAACTTTAAACAAGCAACACCCATCCCCCCGCAAAACCACATTAAAATAAAAACTATAGACCCAAAACCCCACAAAATAAGCGTACAAGGCAGAATGGGACTTCTCTAGGGGGATATTGTGTGGGTTTTTTCATAAGGAAAGGCCTTTTCATTGGACGACAGATTTTATCTCACTTCTTATCTTGTCCAATGATTGGAAAATAGGAAATGCTGCTAAGGCACAAGTATTACTTACCACCTCAACTCATTCACTTTCTTTAAATATGCATGTACCAGCAACTAGAATTATGTATGTGAGTTGACTCCGTTGATAGATCTGAGGTCTACAGATGGATAAAATCCTGAGGATGTTGATGAGGACTTTAAATAAGAACCTCATGAAAAGTGTTTGATTATTTTTCTCACATCTGTCCAGGAGATATTTTTCATCCTCATATGGAAATCTTTCTGTATCCTTGTCATATTTTGCATTTCTTTGCAATATTCATAAATTCAGGTGCAAAAAAATTCAGTTGAAGAATTACTTCATGATCATCTCCTACAAAATGCAGGTCTTTCACCTTCACGAACAAATAACTGCATCCAGAATATATGTGTAGCCATCTAGTTGACTCATTTAGAAATTTACAGTTATGCTCATAATCCATAACGTCAGTATGGAACAGAAGTGCTATTTCAAAGGAAAGTCCATCGAGCACTTTCTCAAAGGTTTGTTTTGTTTTTAATGTGGCTGGTTCAAATTCAGCTTTACTGTCAAATGTGGACAGTTTTGAACCAGGCATAATTGTAAAAAGAGGTCAGAACTGAAATTTAAACTGCAATGACATGCTTTCTTAAATTCTAGGGATTACAGCTTCCTTCTTAGGGTTACAGCTACAGTTTCCTAAGATCTAGGAAACAAATCGAATTAGCAGAGGTTACCAGATGACACAAACAGCTAAGGCTATATATCACCACAGATGTAGTAAACAAGCATGCTACCATTTTAATTAGCATGTGATAAACTCTGGTTTAGCACGTGATGAACTCTTATTTTGATCTGAGGTCCTAAAATAACCACAAATTTAAAAACCAAATCAAAACAAACCAGAATACCCTAGAGAAACAGAAAAATGACCAAAAAACCAGTATGGGCTGTGGTAGGCAAGCCCTAAAGTTCAGTGCTGGAGGGTCCTTTAAGAGACAGACACATCTTTTTCCACATCTGAAATTCTATGACTTAGTTAGAGAAATCGATAATTCATACAGCCAAATTCCCAAAATAACTTAGAGTTGATAGTAAACACACCCTCTTAGATGTCCACTACGTAGGTTACCAAAAGCTGTTTCACACAGTGTTGGCCTACGAGGTGTGCCTTAAGTGCAGTATAATGAGGAAGCATTACTGAACTCTGCGGTGACCTCAGCTTCAAGCAACCAGAAGGTGTTTCACCATGTCATCCTCCTAATGGCAAAATCAGCCACACAAATGCAATCTGTCACTAACAAGTGAAAATGAAATGAAAGGCTGCCCATTCCTCTTCAGCCAAAGAAAATGATGGCAAAAAAGGGAAATGAAAGGAAAACTGCAGGGAAACACACACACCTCTAAAAATGAGGGCAATTTGTTGGTCTTCATTTAGCTTTTCGTCAGGAAAAAAAAAAATCATAGTTGAAAATTTAAGAGTTCTTACACATAAAAAGCTAGCTTTGTATATCCACTCAAAATTACTGTCATTAATCAATTTAAAAAAAGATACTAGTACACATTTTAGTTGCATATCCCCTTTTGTTTAGATAATGGATATGTACAAGTTGCATCACTTTCGGTCTTTTTTTTGAAGTCTTGACCATAAAAGATGATTTTGCAAAGCAGGGACCAAGATGTTTCTTTCATTGTCCAAATTAAGTCATTCTCCGTGCTCCAAACTCTACACCAGTGTTAAGTGTGTTATTCTGAAAGCAATAGAATAGCACGGGCTGCTTCTTCACTGCTCTCAAGTGTCCTGCCCAGTTTCTCTGTGGATGGGCTTTGAGAAGTGAAGCGTGCTGTCCCAGGCCTGCATTAGGAAAGACAAGATGCACAAATCATACTTTAAGTAACCATGCAATTTTATTAACCCTCTTGGAAACACTGGGCAGCACATCAGACAAAATTTATCGCTGCTCTTTCCGTGAATGTTCACCCTTGCTCCTCTAATAAATCCCTCTCCCACCTTGGTCCCAGGCTGTTCCTGGCACCTGGTCATCCTTTTCCCCATGATGGTCAAGTGATGTTCTGTGAGAGATTTCTGTCATCACAGCACTGGTAGAAAAGTTCAGTGCCCTGTGATAGGGATTCATAGCTGCTGTCTTCTGCCTGTTTTTCTTTAACCCCTTCCCAATTCCAAATTGAAGTACAATGAAACCCCATGAATTTTGCTACACTATTTTTGACTTCTAAATTGTCAGAACATTAATCTAGATTCCCTCCCTGCAAAATGGACATTCAGCTGGGAAGTGAAAATATCCTTTCTGCCTCAGCTAATCTGTCACAAATGCAAAACTTCATCTTGGTCTCAGAGAAAAGAAGGTGACAGACAAAACCTGAGCAAATTCATTCTCTTTCTGCTAGATACCAGGGAGGGTGAAAACTGTTGATCAGCGCCCACAGTCATGGACCCAAAATATAACCTCTCCTCGATGATCTTTCCTGCATTTACCTACTGCTACCACTTCATTTTATCTCTGGCCTACACTAACCGAACTTCCACTTTCCCCCATGCATCCTCACCACTCAGAGGACAGGCTTAAAGAAACTATCTTTGTTTTCATTCTCAGACCAGGAATAGAAGTGGACTAACACAACTGAAATATACCCATTTTTCTGCTGCTCTGCTCCTTGTGACTCCAGCATCTCATCATGGTTCCCCATTCTCATGCTCGGAATTCTGCCCAAGATTTACTATACTTCTCAATTATGAAATATTATGTATGCAAAGTCCCATGAAAGCCTATGCAAATAAAGTGAGCTACAACAATCTGTTCAGTTTTTTCACAGAAGAAAATGTGCTAGAAAAAAAGAAATGCAACCCCTATTACATTTTAAGTTAAAGTCCTTTGAAAAACAGTCACCATTTTAATTGAGCTGCTTATGTTCTGCATTGTGTCATGTAATGCGGGAATTGAACTCATTTTTCCTAAAGATATTATATCTTCCAAAATTTCAACATTAGTTTATGCTGAAAGATAACATAGCAATAAGAATCTTTTGCTAAAATTAAGCATGTCCCTGTGGTTGTTGAACTGTATTTTCCAGCATTTCCAAAAGCACATTGCCTTTCAAACCAGGGGTCTGACATACCTAAAATTCCAATGTTGTTTATGAACTGATGATTTCAATTAACACATATTGCCAAGCATTTATTTTCCAGAAGCCGAGACTGCTGAAAATGGAATCAAATTCCTATTTTAATCAGACTTGCCTGTCTGATAAAAATTAACTCCTTAAACTGAAATACTTTAACAGTGGGATAAATGCACACAACTTAGATGGTGAGGTAGCAAGAAAAAATCACAGCTTGATTTCAGAAATAGAAGGTTGTTCTGTTAAAATGTACATGCTCAAAAACTTACTCTTTTAAACTGTATATGCTCAAAAACTTACTTTTTTAAACCACGGACTAAACAGCACTAAACAGCGCCACAGCACCAAATTTATTGCTTAGTAAAATAGCATAAAACTAAGTAGTTTTATATAATAGCCATAGACATGGCAATTACTTTAGATTTCTCTAGTTTTGTGTTTAGATTTTCTAGCTAGTTTTGTGTTTAAATTTTGGTTTAGAAGGACTGACATAAGCTTTTTTTTTTTCTTGTTAGATTCTGATTTTCATACCTCAAATTCTACATTTAGGCAATGAGTAAAAATCCAGATCAAAGCTTAGCCAAGATTATCAAGCTTTGCTTCCTTAGAAGTCAGAACCAAGTTCTTATGGCTTTGACCTAAGACATGAGCAACATTTGAAATCTGGCCTGCCTTATTCCAACAAATGAAAGGCCAGCCGTTAAAGCTGATCCATGAGTCACTGTAACAGATGACCTTCAGACTCAATAGTTAATAAAAAGTCCATCACAACACCAACTCCTGCTAAAGTACCTCCTTCCTGTGCAGATGTTTGCGAGGAGGACATCCACTCAGTGGTACTTACTCATTCTGGTGTAATACACCTGCTGTTGTGCATTTTGCAGAGGAAGAGGACATGGGTGCTTTATTATTCACACATACTTAAGAAGTGTGAAACGTTCTGTTTCAAAATAAAGCTAGACTAGATGCTTCCTTCTGAATATAAATAGGAACTCAATGGACTAATGGTTATTTAAATCACTTTGATTCTCTTTGGGGAGACTTATGCTAATAAAATGCCTTCTCTTTGCATCCCCAGCATAACAAAGCAAGATCTTCATAAATTTCCACATCTCTTCCACTTCCTCCAGCCTTGTTTCCCTAATCCCCATACTGACACCACCAAACCTGCCTGTCATTGCCTTGTCTGTCTCTTTTGTAGGTGATAGAATAGTCTATTCCTCTAAGGTTCACCTATTAAACATATACCCTAGTTGGGGGATTGTTTTCCCTTGTTTTTCACACCAAGGGACTCCTTGGCTCCAGGGTTCTCATGCCATTAACTACTTTTTACTCCTCTCTTTTCTGGCTGCCACTTGAAGTCCACAGAAATGATTCCTCTAAGGACTCTCAGATTCTTCTTATCAGTTAACCCAAACAATTGAAAGTTGTTTTGTATAACAGTATCCATGCATCTTTGCTAATTTAGGAAGCTAAGCAGAGCTTTTATTATCCAAATCCATCAGGAAAACAATGATTCTAGGACCACACTCCAATAAACTCTAGTTTGCTCAGCATCTTCAGAGAAAGAGAGGTTTTACTAGACCAGAAGGAAAGGTATATTAAAAGCTTGCTTCACTGAGATCTAGAAACCATCGAAGAGTTATTTTAAAAAGCATTCTTGTCAGAATGGAACTTTTTTATATGGTTATGCTGATTTCCCTTACAATTTGAAAAGGAAAATGCCTTTAAAATGGCTAAAACGTTCCACTTCAATGAAGTAAAAATGTTTTAATGGCATGATTTCAAATTGTTCGATTAACTATATCATTCCACTAGAAATACAATGTCAATGACTTTGGAATCTGATTTGGAGAATAGTGGGGACTTCCTTCCTTCCTTCCTTCCTTCCTTCCTTCCTTCCTTCCTTCCTTCCTTCCTCAAAAATTGAAGTTATTTTTTACCATCAGCTCTACAGTTGGCTCCTTTTAAACCTACCTCCCAGACATATCCAAAATTCCCTCACTCCAAAGTAATACTATCCTAAACCTGTGCTAACTGGTCCATTACGGACAGAAGTTCCTGGAAGTGAAGACACCAAACCAGAGGATGCTGACATTCCCCACAGCTTTCTCAGTATCTCCCTCTGTTTCTCAGGACACCAAGGTGACCCCAGCTCTCAGGGACAGGGTTGCACCATACCTGGCTGCAGGTGCCATAGGAGTAGTAAGATAGCAAGCAACCTGGAAGATCTAGCAATATATTTGGGTGGTTACATTACCAGCATAATTAAAGCATCTGAAATATTGCTTTCCACTCAGGCCACTCACTGCCAGGATAAACACAGCCACACGTTCTGCAGCTGAGGATTTTCCTACATAGATATCCAAGGATAAAGAGCAGTGAAAATAGCAAAAGCGATAGAATTAACACCAGGCAATGGAGGAAGGAAGCTGATGGATCTATGAGAGTTAGGAAGGAATGGAACTGCATTAAACACTGACGCACTTCTGTGCCACCCCCTAACAGACGCATTACTTACGACAGTAGCATAAAACATCTGCTTATTGCTTTATTCACTACTGGGGCCACTAAAAGAGAATGCTCCCAGACCACAAGATCCGCACATCTGCTTGGTTGCTTTTTTGGGACACATTAGTTCAAAAAAGGAGTTCCAAGGCTGAAGTCAGAGATAATCTCAGGAAATTATTTTATTTAAACACTAGGTTGCCATTAATTCACAAGAAATGAGGACTATTAAACTAGATTCAGACTCCTATGGATAGAACTGACATTTAATGCTTTGTCAAAGCAGCTAAGTATAACTCTAAATCAGATTCTCTTATTTACAACAGAAAATGTGATGAATCTCATTTTTTTGATTTTTTGATAATTTTCCATTGGCAAAAACTATTTTTCTATTTTGAACGTGCGCATAAAGGAAACTTCCTGCTTTTTTACAATGGTAAAGCCACAACACAAAACAGAATTCCCCCAAAATTATGCAAATTTGCAGCTCAGGAGAACTTCTAACTGCAATAGCAATTACTAGTAAACTTTGAACTAGCACAGTTCGTTCGTTAAGCAAGGGCAGAGGAGTCAGATCTTATGAATGGAAATTCAGAGGTGCTTTAAAATGACATGAGGATTTTGCTTTAATGAGACTCTAGCATGTGTGCCTGAAAGGTTGCTTAAATTCTGTTAAGACTTGCATGACTTACCCTTCTATGCAAAATATTTTTCACAGGTTCACCCCAAACTGTCAAATCTCAAGGCTTCTAGACTCTGGACTTCCAGAAATGAGTTTACTAGCCTAAAATCGGCAATCTGTCATGAAAGAAAAAAAAAACAACAAACCAAAAAAACTCCACACCAACCTTGGAAAAGAATAAAATCCATTATAGCAGAAAAAAAATTTAAAGAGTAGATATGGAGTGAGAATCTTCATATTCTCATGCTAGAAGAAATCTTAAACATGAAATGGAATGACTGAACACAGAGCTTCCAGTACAAATTAGCTGGCAAGAAATTTTAAACAGTATGTACTACAAAAGAATCCTCGAGAAGTGTTTCTCCATAATGCTCAGAACCTCAAAGGTTTTGGTTTTATTTTTTTCTTATTAGTTATATTTGCATAAGGACAGTAAGTTTATTTTAAAACATGGAATATATCTATAATTGGGAACAGTTTTATAATGAGCATTTGGATCACCCTGCAGCACGACAAAGACCTTTTTAACCCACAGACGCATAAGCAATGCCAGATTAAGAAGTTTTGACTTGAGATACTTTTTCTCACGTGATCATATGGTGACCTAGACTAAAAAGCTGAGGATGGGGGGGGGG
>VXAZ01003791.1:2129862-2164857 GCA_013399875.1 Gymnorhina tibicen | reverse complement strand
AGCGTGGGAGGGGGGGGGGGGGAGGAGGGGCGGGAAGAGATTAAAAAAGCCCAAACAACTGGTTTTATGCAGGTATGCAAGATTGTTTTCGCAGCCTTTCCTCTGTTCAGCTGAACATCTGTGTCCCAGGGCAGGGGCTGCCTGTGCTAATGCAGTGGCACTGCTGCTGAATGCCGAAATGTTGACTCAGAGAGAAGAGTACAAACTTTCCTGGAAGCTGTGTACCACTCTCTTTTGGATGCAGATATGTCACAGTAAGAGGTTAAAGGAGGGTCATCTCCTTTTGCTTGTCTTAGTGAATGCTATCACCTCTTCCAATCTGCTATTTAAACTGTGTGTGTGTGAGCTCTCACTGGTCCATTTGAAGCAAAATGCTCTAGATTACTGTCTTAACAGTGGGACTCCATTTGAAAAAACTTAGGAATTTCTAACAAATTCAAATTAGATTGCAGATCCAAAGTGGTAGAAACCTCACGAGAAACGGCAGTGGGTTGTTGGCACTATGCTGCAAATCTCTTTCGTCAGCATCACTTCAGGACAAAGAGTCCTCCTCCGTACACATTTATATGTATATGTCTCTAATTACATGTATACATTTCTAATGATACTATTAAGGAGGGTAGAGTTAGACAAGACACACAAAATTGACACTGAAAAGGTCTGTCTTTACTTTCTTTTCCATCTCTCCCTCTCTATTCCTGGAATTATATCCTTGTTCCCTGTCCCATCTCTGTGGTCTGATATCTAAAGAGTTGATGGCAAAAGGCTTTTTCTTCCTTTTTGGTTGATCTGGTTTCCTACTAAGTCACTAAGAGGAATCAGGTCCCTGAGTTACAACAATGACAATATATTAAACAGTGAACAGTACCAGGAAACACTCCAAGGCACTGGAACTGGATTGTTTATGCTGTCTACAGTAAATTATTTTAATGACCCCAGTACGGTTTTGGCCCAGGTTAACTACGTGTCTTCTAACAGTTCCTAGGAACAGCTGCAAAACCACCATGGACCAGAAAACATTCCCCATAAGCAGCTTGTACATGGCCACTAGCTGCTGGAAGTTTCAGGAGTGTGATGGATGGGGAGGGTGCTGTTTCTTTCCAGCTGGTCTCTGTGCCAGAGTACAGTCCTGGGCAAATATAATTTTTTAGAAGACATGGAGCCCAAGGGACAGACATGCCTGAGAGCTGGTGAAAGAGGAGGGACGGAGTCAGCAGATGAGAATGAGAAATAAGTGAAAAAGCTGTTGAAGAGGAAACAGGACAGTTCCTCTCAGCAGCAGTAAGCTGTTACACAGGCTCAGCCTGTCTCATATAACTGCATCCCCATAGATTTACAGTCTTGCTTTTCAGTGAAATATTGGTACCAGTTCCTGCTGACTGCAGCAAAGACACCAGTCAACTGCAGAGTGAGTATGGAGGCAATTACTGCATGAAAGTGAAGAGAAGAAGCTGCTTTTCTCTCCTTCCTTCCAAGGCTGTGGCATTGTGTCATCACAAATAAACCCCTGGTTTGACACATTAGCCATGTAAACTTTTGGTTAATGGCCATGAAAACAGTTAATGTTTAAAGCGTTTTGGATCCACCAATTTTCCTTGAAACAGAGAATAAGCAATCCGGATGTACTAGACGATTAACCCCCTCAGTTTCCTTGATGTATTAGTGGAATTGAATGGCTTCTGATTATAACTGGAGGAATTCGAAGGTGAATCCTGAAAGAATACTAAGGCCTTTTTTGCATCCATCCATTTCTAGAAATAAAGGCAAAAAAAGTAATGAAACTGCTGTTAATTGGATCAGGGCCAAAAAAGATCAAGAATGGTTTCCGAAAAAGGGTCTTTCTTCCTACTTGTTGCTTTTAACTCCAATTACCTCACTAATACAGTACATGATCTCCTTCACTGTCTTTCTATCTCTTTCTATCTCTCTCCAAAAAGGTTCCAGCCCAGATGGAGGTGAAAGGTCTTAGAGCGGAGGAGTCTGAAAAAGTGCTGTCAGATACGTTATTTTATGCTTATCTTTGGCCGATAGATGATAAAAGAAAAGATCTGTCTTTCTGTTATGATATATTTATCTCCATCATACTTCTCTGGGTGCATCTTGATCCCCCAAGTTATAGCTATACAGCTAAATAAATAACATCCAGAGACCAAACCTGTGCTCTGATCTAAGCGGCATCAATTGAAGCACGTCTCCTGCTTAGGAGCAGACCCTGGTAGAGCAGATTCATCTTGGAAAGTTGGCAAGATCTGCCTTGCTTTGTGCAGAGCAGAGTGCAGCCTAGCAGATGCACAGTGGGGTAAAGTGCTTGAACTCATTTCCTGGCCCTCTTGTACTTAGCAGTGCAGATGCAGTCAGAGCAAACATGACAGAACATCTGGAATGAAAAGATGGGGTCAAGGAAACTTAACAGGGATGAGAACTTTCCATGGCAGTTTCTCAGCTAATTGCTCAAGGAAACATTTTCCAAAGTTGCATTCTCTTCTCCAGGCTCTCAGTACTGCAATTCTGTTTGATGATTAGGATTAGCTCAGGACTTCCTGACAGGGAAATTACCTCACAAGGGCCTTAGCTTGAGAATCTGATTCTAGAGTGGAAGTTTAAAATAAATCCGATTAAATAAACAGTAAACATTTAAACTAGAATATTTGCAACAGTAATTCAATGAAACAACAAAAACAAATCTTTCTAAAGGCCAGTGACTTGAATTGGTTCCTTCTTGCTTCCACACTCCATACAGTGCTGATAATTCTGTAGATAAAATCTCACCTAAAGCTCCCCTTTACTTGACTGTTTTATAAAATAGTACATCTCTAATTGTTCTTAAATTGTTCATATCTCCCTCCTTCTCCTCCTTTCTCACTTGAGATCTGTGTTCATTTGATGGAAGACAGCTAAAAATAAAACACAAAGAGGAGTCATTGCATTAACCAGTTGCAATGTTATGAAGTTATTTTTGGTTGGTTTTGGGTGGTTTATGCAGAGAAAGTAGAAGCCAAGAGCTGATTTGCACCAGTGACAAAAAGGTGCTTTAAACCTGCCATAACCAACTGCTCCAGATGAAGGTCCATCTTCTTTGCATCAGTGATGTGGTGAGAAGCAGCTGGAGGATCTCAGTGGAGCTGGCTCTCATTATCCATAATGTGCCTACTTCCTCTTTACACTGTTTTACTGTATGAAGTTCAGTGGCACAACTCCCACCTGTCCTGGGCACCTTAGCAGTGCTGTCAATGTTATTCATTCTTCCCTGCAATCGTTGTTGTCTTTATTTTCCATGTACTTGCACCACTGTTGTTCTTTATTTCCCTTCTCCCACACCCATCTTTCTCTTTTCTGGGGTAGGCGTCAATTCTTTCCTTTTTCTCCCTCTGATTGCATAAGAACTCCCACATGATAGCAACCAACCATCCATTTGCTTCTGTCCAATGGAGAAATCTGGGTTTTCTACTGCTTCTACAGCGTCTGCCTGTGACCTCTTCAAGGGTATGAAGTAAAGTCGTCTAAATCTGCACTCGACCCAGCTACACCAAATCTATGAAAGTTGTGCCTCAGGCTTCAGTAGAAATTGGATTAGATCTGAAAAAGCCAATTGCTTTTCCACAGATTTCTATAAACTTCAGTAAGCAGAATATGTCATACTGCTGTGTTTTAAGGGACTCATCCAAAGAAAAGGTGATGGATGAAAAGCTTTGGTAAAAAAATTTAACAGGGAGTTAATAAAGGCCAATGAAAAAGAGAGAAGCAAAGAAAAATAGACAGGTCTTTCTGGCTGGACATGAAGAGTCTGATCTTAACCTTGATTAGATCTCATACACCCACATGAAGCAAAAAATACTCCTTGTGAGCTCTGAGTGGTTATCTCAGGTAGCCACAGGACTAACTGGACTTTCTGGTGTTCTGTCTGTGTGGTCAGGTGTGCATCTGATTTACTCTTCTGCAGCCTTAAAACTCACCCAGTGAGTCATCTTGGGAAAACAGAGTCCACATGAATAGCAGAATCAAGGAAAATCTAGTCCTTCATAACCAATTTGTATTTTTCTCTTTGATTTTGTCTTTTATGGAATGAGAATCCTACACACTAGTTCCACAAGCAGATCAGTGGCATCAGCAGCAAAGTGAGATAGGATAGCTTACAACAACTCTGCAGCTGCCAGGTACCTGTGTGTTGCCAGATTTTGTGTCTTATTGCACTCACATTGTTAACATTGCTTCCATGGATTAACTGGACGCTCATGTTCATGGTACTTTATTAAAGAATAAATCCTTTGTTTGAATAGGACTTCTGGCAAGTCCCCAAATATTGACTTTCCTTACATACATTTAAAGCCACCAGATCCTTTTATATAACCACAACTAAATGCAATTGATATGACTTGTCTATAAAGAATGTTCGAAGTATCACAAGGAATTCAGATTTTACTAGGAAAAAAAGTGCACACTATGACTGAATCAATCTCGTTTATGAAGGAGTCCCTTTTTTACAGCAGAATTCTTTTCCCCTCTTCTCAGCCCCTGACAATATATAATCTTGGGCTTCAATGAAAACAGAGAGCGAAAAAAATATCAAGTATCAGTGTTATGGATTCCTGAGGTCAGCTTTTAAAATCCTGTCTTTCCTGTCTCTTCATAGCATATTGCCAGATCTTTAGCTTGACTTGAGATTATAAACCTTTCCTCGGGGTTAACAGAGGATTATATTTTGTCTCCAGACTTTGTGCCAATGAGCAGGCAATAAACTGAGAATACTCTCTCTCTGTGGATCTTCAAGACACACTCAGAACTGATTAAGACTGGACTCACATCCAGCCTCTCACCCACCAGCACCCACAAGTCCTTGGCATGGCTGCTCTCCATCTGTTCATCCCCTAGCCTGTTGATAACAGGGGTTGCAGCTTGCAGTTGTTCTTAAACCTCCTGAGAGTCCCTTGGATGGGAATCTTCCCCTTCTTCCCTTTCATCTTAATTTAAGAAGTTTAATCAATCCAAGAAAGGAATTACACAACACACAAAGGCATGGCAAGAGAATAATGGAATTTTCCTATGTTGCTCTTCCACTGAACTGGCGAATTCTATTATTGTGATACTATAACATTTAAATGGATTTTAAGTGGGATTTAAGAATGGAGAAAGTTGGTTCCTAGACCCCTTTTCTGACAAGACTGATGTGGGTCAGGTTCCCCCAAACACCTCAAAATACCTCATAGTTAGACTGAACTCTTACAATTCATTAGAAGGAAACCTCATGAAAGCGATTAATCACATTCTAAAATAAACATCTAAGATCAGACAAATCACTTTAAAAGCACTCATTTCCCATATCTACTGAAAAAAAAAAGTTCATGATAACTAGTTCATGGTTGACCAGTGAAACAAATTCCACACTTACAGTTAATTATTCATTAGTTTTCATTAAGAGCTGAATGAGGATCCTTCTGGATGCCTTGCCAGGGAATTTCACATAACTCATACCTTTATTCTTCAGCAGAGAATGCCAAAAGTTGTGGCTGATATTAATGTTTTAGTGATATATCAAAGAGCAAGCCATTGACAAGGATCTGGATAGAACTTGTAGCTGAATAAGCTCATAAAACTGCAGGTGCTAGTAATCCTAATAATTTTCATTACTTTAGGTGTTTATAGAGAATTTTCAAACCTCATGAACCCTTAAGTATTATAAATGTATTATTAGGATTTTTTCACCTTCAAGACTTCTTAGAATAGCAGCTGGTTGCCAAACAAGAAGCAGGACCATTCTCTTCTGGTACATTTATTTCTAGCAGTTGTTATTCCTCCAATCATGTTTACTTTTCAAATGACTGATCAGATATTAAGTGCAGGAAATAACTTTCCTTGTCTGATGGTATCCTCTCTCCGTGACACGAACAGCAGCAGATTCCAGGACTTGGCTACATTCACGGGCTGCGTGTCACTCCTAATTACCTTGCTCATCCAACTGGCAGCTCAGGCAAAAACAACGTAAGAGAAAGGAAAGACAGGAAAGGAGCCTGACAGCCCTCAAAGCAAATAGTGTCTAGTTCCTTTCTTGTTTCAGATTTCCAGATGTGTTTTTCCTGCAGTCTTTAAACAAGCCGGCAGTGCCTTGGTCTCCACTTCTTAGCTGAAGTCATTAATTGACCTTACTTGCTTCATATGTTGACAGTGCTACCACACAGACCAAAGCACTGGTCCTGTACAGGAACCCAGGCTCTCTTCCCCCTGGAGCAACTCAGATTCCTCTCAAAGTCAAACGCTCCAGAAGCAGAGCAGGTGAACAAGCTTATCAAGTATTGCAAGTCCTGTACAATAAAACCAATGTTCTTAGAACACCTTTTAAAAGTGCCTTTTCATCAGTTAATTTTTCTGATGCACCATGTCCACTTATTTGGGTGGGTTTCACTACGCTGTGTGCAGTGTAAGCTCAGGGTCATATCTGCTTTCCCTGAGGGACCACACCGTTCACACGCCAGTTAGAACCACCATGCCAAAGGAAATTTGTATTGAGGGATTAAATTGGTACTGCAAGAGTATTCTCATTTGTTAGACTGTACCTAACAGATCAGTAAAAACAGAATAAACTGGAGGGACCTAGAGAATCTGATAGGCTAGATAATACCTGTTCATGAGATGTAGCTAAAACATTTGAAAAGTAGTTGAGCTTTTGTTTTCAAGGGCAACTGAATAACTTTACAAAAGAACTCTCCTTGGTCTTTTCTCTCTCTTTCTCTTTTGTCTTCCATTTTCTTACACACATAAACACAGGACAGTAGATGTACAGGTTTTCAACATGATCCAAGACATAGATAGATAGATATACATATATATGTATATATTATAGCTTGTAAGTATCACTGCATTCAGCAGGTACTCAGAAGGTCAGTAGCTGCTAGGTTTTAAAAAGTTCTTCCACAATTGTTGGAAAGTTGCTCCTTTTTAAAGTTAGACTGGAATTAACATCAATATTTTGACACTGTCCACATATTTTGAAAATGTGTAAAACTATATATTTTCCACCTACCTTTCTTACCCAGAATTCTGTCTACTCTTTTTATATTATTTAGGTACTTTTATAGTAGTGGAAACATTATTTTGATCAACTTATTCTCTTCCTAGCTATACAGCTCTCTCTGTGAGGAGACTTTCACACTCTTAGAGAATTCTGAGTAATGATTTTGTTTTGGTACTGCTACCACAGAGTCAACTTTTCCTGGGGACAGACAGGAGGAAGTATGGTAGTAGCCTGTGACAAAGACATGATTTTTGCCATTGTTATTAATGTATTAATATGAAGACTGGAGTTTAAAGTGCACTGTAGGAATACATAGTCATAGAACTGACAGCCCCTGAAAAATCCATAGTCCCAATACCTGATTTTTCAATCATCAGTTAATTTAGTTTCTGATAAACTGTCAAATAAATTCCAACCCCCTTCCTGAATTGTTAGCAACCAAAGCAAGATTGAACCACTCAGGGGACAAATAAGGGTATGCATGAAAATCATGGAGAAAATATGTCAGTGTTGTGAAAACAAGGCACTCAAAGAATAGAGAATTTATTTTCCAAAAAAGTGGTTTTCATTCATTTATTTTCAAAACAATTTCCAAGCTAATCTGGTTGCAGTACTGTGAAGGTACATCAGCAGCACAGTTCACCTTTCAGAACTTCCCATGCTTACCACCATTCTGCCATTCAAAGCGTTTATGCCAAAGAATGCCGCTCATTTTACTTACAACACAATCCCCACAGATTTGGTGTATCTTTGATCATTTGATCCTAAAATGAATCAATTTCAAGTAATGAATGCACTGCACTGCAGCCATAGGAAGAAAGATGGGCAAAGAATTTTGGTAATTTCTTGAACTAATCTTATCGTAGCAACTTCATACAGAATGGTTGTCAAATCCAACCTTAAATATTTGGATAACTATGAAGCTACTATTAAATTCAGACAACGTGTTTGGTTACAAGTAGCAATAATATTTTAGTACTTACACGATCAAGCATTTCTAACGCTGCTGAGCTGTTCAAAATGATATGCAGCAAAGGTTGCTCTAAATGGCTTTATAAAGCTACTCTGCTCTTAAGTATCACAGGCAAAGTCTGCAATTGCAGTTACATTTTAAATTGTTTATATTTCATCGTATTCCATTATCTCTAAATGAGGTGAGTTACTCTAGGGTCATGATCTGTTTCTTGTTATTAGCTGGCATGTTCCAGTGTGTATACAAGATAACGTGTATTTGATATTCTGTCTTTTTGTTTAAATTTACTGAGGTTGAAAGATAACCAAGAGTGATTTTTCTTCTATTCCAAGGGCTATCATACCAAATACTTTGAGAAATGATTAAGATTCCTTGATGTTTTCTTTGTGTAGTATTCTCATCTCAAGAAGTACAGATTTTGGATGACACATATCAGACTTCTGCTGAGTCAGTGTTTGACATTGAGAAAGCGTGCAGATATAGGCTCTAAGGACAGATAAGCAAAACAAGATTTTTCTTTTTCTACTGCAGAGAATCATCATCTCTGCTGTATCATCTTTTTATCCTCACTGCAGAAGCAAAAGCTTTTACATAAGGGAATATGTCTGGTGGGAAACCAGCCTTTGCATACCTTGTCTATCCGGATGTATATCCCATCCTCTTCCACCATACTGCCCAAATGATTAAATAAGCTTTTGGAAGCTGGATAAGGAAGTTTGTCTGATTGAAAACTAACCCAGAGTTAAATCAGGGAGCTATCAAACTGTCACACATGTCATGACATGAAGTCACACAGTTGCTGGCATAGAAGAGTGACAATATGTGGCCAACATTAAGGGAAAGAGAGTGCTATTCATTATAGCTGCAGTGAGGACATGAATTAACTTACATTAATTGTAAAATCACACCCCATAGTCAGCTGTTTGGAGGCAGTGGAGACATTATCCATTTCCCATTAAAACACCCCAGCTGTAATACAACAGGGGATTTAAGGCCTCATCAAGCATGTAATTATTATGGGGCAGTTAGTGGTTGCTCTACTGTCTGCAAGACTGCAGCAGTACTGACCAAGCTGGACAGCACTTTGAGCTCGCAGCACAGTGCCTTAAAAGTGTATGCTTAAAACGTTTCTGAAGCTAGCCCTGAGAAAGGAGACTTCAGCATTTCCCAGCTTTTAATCACTCAGGAGCCATGTCCCAAAAGGACTGCAGCCCCCCTATTACAGACATCTTGCTGCTTAGCATGATCCACAGGTCTAATTTTTGCCTGGGTTGCCTATTGAACACAAGGTGATTTCCCAGAGAAGACAGCAATCTAAGCTATCATACTGGCCAGTAATGAATACTGGGATGAAAGGCAAAACAGATTCTACAATTCTTATTAAGTTAAACTATTACTTGGGTTTGGCATTTCATGTTGTGAAGTCCTTCCAAGATATATGCCTGATATGGCCCTCTCTAATAAATCTTTTCAGCATTGCAGAAAGAAATTATGATGCCTTCTCCAATTCTCCCAGAAGCCTAATGTTCAATAGATATGTGTGAAGAATATGATACATGAAGGAATACAAATGAAATTATCTTGACCCTGGTGTTGTCAAAGACCCAGAACCCAGGTTAATCCCTGTTGAACATATTCCAGTTTGTAAAAACTGTCTTGCTTGACTAGGCACTCTTAAACAGGTCCTTCCACTGCCAGCTGAGTTTCCCTGTCATTAGGTTCCAACGTAATTCTCAGTGTTTCTTTGGCCCAATGCATGTTTAATACTGCCATGTAAAGAAAAACAGACCCACCAGAAGAGTTAAGGAGACCCTGTTCCTTCCCCACCCATCAGCACTCACAAGCCTTTTTTATTCACAAATTTTAGAGATGCTGTGTCCAGATTGACTCATGCAGAAGCTGTAAGTAAAAACACCCCTTACAGCCCAGGTGAACACTCCAATGAGTCAGGTATTGAGTAAAGAAGAGAATGAAGACAGAATGCTTTTCACAAACTAGTTTCTGCACTAAGCATGATGTACAATATGAGCAGCCAGTAGGAGAGACCTACCCATCAAAGACAGCTGTAGGACATACTCCAGGTATGCCCTGGGTTTCCAAGACAACAGCACTCCAGCAAGTTCAGAATGGCTCATATATAATAGGAGAGTAAGGTAACTGTTTAGGTGTGGAAATTGAGAAAATTGAACATGAAATAGTTGTAAGGGCTGAATCCTCTTGTGCATCTGGGTTTTTGTGTTTTAGTGCATTAGCCTACTAGGTACTAGGATTTGGGGTTTTTTTCATTGTAGTTGAAGTAGTTTTCATTTTAGAGATGCCACTCACTACATTGCTACCCTTCACTTCAGCATTTCACTGGAAGTTTTCTTTCTATTTCCATCTCACATCTGTTCAGAAATATTTTTTAGAGGAACTCAAGAGAAACGGACGGATCTGTTGAATTTTTAACCTTAGTTCCCTTTTGGCAAATTTCTTCCTAACTTCCTTGGGAAACACAATATCCTCACAGATGAACTCCCTGTTTACAAAATGCACTTTAATAAATTATGTGGCCTGATGACCTAATAGCTTATTTGGGAGACAGAGTAGACTTTACAAGACCTATAAATGAAGGACTTAAAAAAAGCAACTGGGTCAGGGTGTATATTACAAAACCTATTACACAGAGCTCAACATTCTTATCGGTTAAGAATGGAGTGTTATCTTCTGATATAGCAGGTATGTGGCTTTTCCTATGACCAAAAGTGTCATTTTTCACCAGTGGAGGGAAGAGGTGTAAGTCAAATCACAGAATCACAGAGTTAATCTCAATCCCAGTTTTGCTGTCACTTATATCCATTTTACATAGTTTAATTTCTCTAGCTTCTATGTTAATGGTAGGATAAATGATGATCGAATCAATTCCAAAAAACAGATTTTACTGAATCTGTAAAACATAGCATGAAAATTCTATGTTATTTAGTTATAAGGAAATTAATCATTCCCACCACGGAAAGCCTTATATATGTTTTCTTTATTGTTATTTTCTTCAGAAGAAAGTAAGTAGGGGTTGTAAAGAGCTGAGTCTTTTGCCCACTGCATCTCTTCACATTTGAGCTATCATGAGTTTTTGCAGGAGTTGTTTCCCTGAAAATGAATTTGTGTAACTTTTGTACACACAATTTCACACACAAAAATGTGCTTATATCCTAATAATCCCTAGTTTACAGTTGAACTGAAATATAAAGAGATTAAACATGGGAATATGATGCTTCAAATTTAGGAACATACATAATAGGAACATGTGTAAATCCAAAGTAGTCAGTCTAAGCTGCTCAAGTCAGTGAGCAGAAACAGACAGTTCCAGAGTTCAACTCTTTTAACCTACTTTGACGTAAATTAGAAGAAATAAATCCAAAGCTAAGAGCTCAGGAAAAAATTAGTTCAGAACCAGAGGTCTTCGTTCTCCATCTGGAAAATTAAATTGTTTCTCATGATATTTCATGTTGTGTTCAGCATACAGGTCAAGATCAATAGAAATAGTCTAAAGGTACACCTAGCCAGAGCAAATTCAAATTATGGGAAAGGGAACCTTTCCTTCATTTAGTTACTTTGCTTTTCTACTTACACTAGTAGGTGTAATGAAAGGGATAAACATTTTCCTACTTTTTTCCCATTTCACCATCATAATTCATGAAAGTTAAAATTATAAAATAGTCCCCACACCATTTTTGCCATTACAGAACTGAGGCCATTACAGAACTGGTTAAAATTGTCCATACTTCCAAGAAGAGCAAACGATAATTTCAAAGCAAGCTGCCAACATATAAATAACAGCTAGTGCAAATGGATTTCATGACTCTTCTGACGCAGTGACACGTCCCAGTGTTCTACATTTTTATGAGACAAAATGTAACTAAAGGCTATAGAAATGACACAAAGAATTGTTGAAAAAGTTTTCCCAAAAGTATTTTGTCTTGAAAGAGGACACAAGTTTTGATAAAGAAATAAAAACTGGAGTTTCATTTCAATTTATTCAGCTAGTTTTGGCAGATGAATTATGAGAACAACACATCAGACAGATGTTCAGCAGAGGTTTCCAGCTGCTAGCAGAAATTATGTCAGAGCATTGCATAATCCCCTGTGTTTGTAAATGGTTGGAATAAACAGTTGTAAATGGTTGGAATAAACAGTCACATCATTAGCTCAGTTATTAGTATCCAAATTCCTTCCAAAGCTTCTGTGTTATGAACTGAACATCACTGTGTATCTTATAGCTCATCTCAGTGACCTTATAAGCCTGTGGGTTTTGGACTTCTGTTTTATTTAGAGTTGCTTGTCTTAGCAGTGTGTATAGTGTGAGACTGTACAGGTAGCAAATTAACCCTTTACTTTTATCAATCTGTGATAAAATTGTCTTCTCAAGGCCTGATCCTGAAATTCGCACATTAGCTAAAGGCTAAGCTGCAGCATCAGACTTATAAACGTGCTTCTGCACAAAGTTTCATGTTTCAGAAGCTGTTTCATAACATTATTTCCTAGGAACAGAATGGGTGAGCCATGTAACCATGGCATGTTCTTCCATAGCTTCTGTCCTCCTTAAAATTTAAAGCCAGAAAGACAAATTGTAGACTGTGGACAGCATCCCCTGCATTTTATGTCACTTCCATAACCCTTCAAATTCTTCTTTATTTCTCCACAGTTCTACAGTTCTTCTGCCTTTGAATCGGTTACAAAGCATTTTCTATGTTTTATAAATTATAAAGGAAATATGTATTATTAAGGAAATAATACATAAGGAAATGTGTTGCCTGGAATGAGGAGCGATAGTACGTGCACTTGATGATTGGTTTTGATGAAGCAAAAGTGGCAAAAACACCCACTAGCCAGGTGGCCTGGTCACATTGCTGTGAGTCTAACAGTGTAAGGAATCAGAAGACAATACCCATTGCCCCAGCCAGAATTTTCATGCTGTGGAAGGAACTCATCTCTTTCAGATTATTTGAAGCTCAATGGGAAGTTGCTGACTCTACAGGCAGAGCACTTAGGTCTCTTAAGACATGCAAAGACATTTTTGTTTACTGACCCTCCCTAATCTTCCCACATGGAAACTTATAGAACAAAAGGGCATTGTAAAGGCAAAGATCAGGAGGCTGCATTAAGTCATGTACTTTTTTTCATTTGTAGCTCAGTCACCAGCCTTAATGTAGATGTTAAACTACGTTTGAGAAAGCACTATTTCATCATGGGTGTAAAACATATCTGCACTGAACTGTAAATCAGTTCTGAACAGCTTTCTTTGGGGCAAACAGAAGGAAATATCAGTTTTCCAGTCAGGTAACAAACAGGAAAAAAAAAAAGGGGGGAAAAAGCACAAGGTAGGAAAAGTCTGTCTGATCAGATATTCAGAAATGATAATTTCATCATAACAATATTAATACATTTTTGTGTATTTTTATAGATACTGTGGTAATTACTAATCTTGACTGATTTTTTCAGTGCAGAAGGCAATACTTTCTGGGACCTTTAAGAAAAGACATAAAGGGACTGTGGTTTATATTTATTTAACTCCCCTGAATAGAATATACTTACCTGGCAATTAATGCTCACTAATCAAAGTCTAGATCAAAACTAAAATTTTCATCTATTCTACAACACCCTGATTAAATGACATTTTGCAATATTGTTCAAATATTACCTAAGATGCTAAAATACACATCAGACATTCTGTTGTATGGTTCATAACAATCTCAAGGACTTCTCTGCCTGCCAGGTCTGAGAGCAATTCTAAAAGGGATTGGTTCCTGTTAGATGTTTATCTGTAGCATATCCATGAACTGAATTCATTGCAACAAAAGGGAAATGATAACCTATCATCATTCTTCCAGGCCATGATACTGGGGCAGAGACCTCTCCCGTGACTTCTAGTCCTTAGTTCAGCTCACTGAATCAATCATTCTTTGAAGACAATGAGGGAGCTTTCTCTGAGGAAGAAACCACAAACCTCAAACAAGTTGCTCATGGGTGGATCATGGGAAACAAGTTGTGAGGTTATATTTATCTCTACCTACATTACAACTGTATTTTCACTGTTGACAAGCTTTAAAAGTTTACAATACATATTGATAAGTATGGGTCAAATGTTAGATGATAAAGGAAACCTGGAGAAGAGAGCGGAAAGTCTTGCTAAAATTGAAGGCTGCTAATATCCTTTCTTGATAAGGATTTCAAGCTATTTTGAGAATAGAGTTTCTACTCCTTCGAAAATCAGCAGCACATGTCTTCAAGGGCAAAATTTTAAAATGATGCTTTACCTTATATATAAAATCTTCTCCGAAGTTCTCTGAACTTCTCTAATGTGTACACAAATTAATATGAAATTAACTTTAAACTGATACTTCACCATGCACATCTTCTGTGAACTAATGAAATCACCCATTTTTGCTAGGGGTTTTCAAATGTGTGAATCTGAATTATAGCTCTTTTTGAATTTAATTACAGCATATATGAAGGGACCAACTTCAAAATATTTGTCATCCACATCAGAAAGATAAAAGACTGTTTTTATCACATAGAGTATTGAAAAAGGACAGCCAATTTTCTCCTCATTTGTGGTAAATATCTTAATGTGCAGAATACCTGTTTCCTTCCCTTTTTACCTATAAAAGAAGCTGTAACACTTTCATCTGTGCTGGTACCTAATTAAATCAGTTTCATTGACTTCATTTTTGCAGATACTCACGGGAGATGACCAAGGAAGTGGATACGGAAGCCAGAAGTTTTCTGAAAATTAGGCAATGGCAGTTCTGTTGTAAAGGTCTCTGTAACTACCCATAGAGGAGACAGCAGTGAATGGGGCAGATCACCTGGCCTAAGGTAGTGGTTACTGCAAAATGAGGTAGGGCAGCTGTTGGTTGCAGAGCCCAGGGGTTGTGCTTTCTGCAAGGTATGTAGGTTATACTGCTACTTAAGTTATACCAGTGAGAAGATGGAAAAAAAAATGGTTCCCTTAAGGAAATGAGGGCCTCTCATTAAAATTCCTTTTTCTTGCTTCTTACTTTGCCTGTTAAAACCTATTAAATCCTGGTTTTTTATTATTATTTTCAATGTGCTAAAAATAGGGATATAAATGGCACCATAATTTCTGACCTAAATATTTAGTCTGAAATTTCCTTATTTACCTAAATGACATTAACTAGCACACTACCATAATAGAGCTCTGCTACCAGGTGCAAGTATTCATATTAGACATGAGCTAACAACCTTTTCCATTCCTTTTAAAAAGAAATTCACTGACTGCCAAATATTTCAAACTTCCTTTGAAAAAACATGTCTGAGCTATGTTAAATTGTGTACTGTACATGACATATTGTCATGAGGACATGGTAATATCTACTCTGCTTAAGAAATTACAGGTGTGCTTCAACCGCCTTACACTCTGGCAACAATATTGTTGGGGAAGAAAGCACCTAAAGAAGAAGAAGAAAGTGCATAAAGGGGGCCTACAAGAATGCTGGAGTGGGACTTTTGACAAGGGCACACAGTGATAGGACACAACGTAATGGTTTTAAACAGAAAGACAGTAGATTCAGATGAGATATTAGGAAGAAATTCTTTAGTGTGACAGTGGTGAGGCACTGGAACAGGTTGCCCAGGGAAACTGTGGATGCCGCACGCCTGACAGTGTGCAAGGATGGGTTGGATGGGGCTTTGAGCAGCCTGGTTCAGTGGAAGCGGGGTGTTGCAGTGTGTCATGGCCGTAGCCATGGCCATTGGGACCAACAAGACCAGCCCATCCAATGGTTTGATGCCCACACAGCCCAAGAACCCTAAGGTTAGGGTGAGTTCCCAGAGGGCTGTGCGGGACATGCAAATCCATCCCCCATAAATGGCCACTGCTATCTCCTCCCCTTTCCCCCTATATTTGGTTTCCCTGCTAGAAAGTTCCTTGCTGTTCGGTCCCTCATTGTCCCATGTTAATTCTCCCTGCCTACCCCTGTTATCATTGGTTGTATACCCTTTTCCCCGCCTTTGTAACGCCTCCTTGCTGCTGTATCATTGGTTGTTGTAGTATTTCCCCTCCCATTCTGTAGGGGTATAAAACCCCCCTGTCACAGTCATTTTCTGGCTTCTTTGTCTCCCTCCTTGGTTTGCGCCTGGACCCTGGCCCTCAATAAACCCTTCCTTTTTCCTCGAAGAAGTCCCTCCATCTCCTTCCTTCCTCCTCCGTCACCTTTGCCATCGGT
Source organism: Gymnorhina tibicen (assembly GCA_013399875.1). Lineage (NCBI taxonomy): Eukaryota > Metazoa > Chordata > Aves > Passeriformes > Artamidae > Gymnorhina > Gymnorhina tibicen. Next base: position 2,148,653 of record VXAZ01003791.1, on the reverse strand, counting down.
GGGCAAGGCGAACTACAGCCAGAGCTTCGCCTGCCCTGCTGTGCTGCGTGCCGTCTCCATCACCCGCTCCGAGGTGGGCAAGAGCCCTGTGCTGGGTGGTCACAGCTAGCCAGAGGACAGCACTGCGGCAGCAGGGGTTGGAACTAAATGATCTCTAAGGTCCCTCCCAATCAAAACCATTCCATGTTTTTATAAAAGTTTCAGATCATAGCCTAGAATCTATCAATTCATCAGTTAGGCTTTCTGCTTCTTCCCGGGCATCCAGTGTGACATCAGATCTTCATTTAGACACATATTCTTGCTGGATTTTGGGTACCTATCCAACAGAAACATTAGGCACTAGATCTCACAGCCAAATGCATCATCCTAAGTACTTCTCCCAAGAAAGGAAAGGTTAGCTCCTGGGATGGGCTTCACAATAAACTTCATTCTAAAACAACCAGTTGAAAACACCAAAGTAGATGTGCATCAGAAATCTCTTCAGAAACCTCATGCCAGAGTTAGTGTAAAGAACACCATGAAACTGGGTTTCGACAGCCTTGAAACCCTTCCTTGTGCTTAGATTCTGTATTCCTCCTTTTAAGCATGAGGAATTAGATGATGGGGTTTTTTCTCTGAAAGAAAAAAGACTTTCACAAGAAACTTTTCTGCCTGAGGTATTCACCAGAAAGAAAGAAATAGAGGTACATTTCTTCCCTCCAGTCTTGGAGAGGAAAATACTCACACCTGCTTGTCTTGCTTGCAAATGTTACAGCATAAGTACCAAACTATAGAATAACTTAATGGAGGGTTCACTTCTTCCTGTACACTCAGAATGATTGGGGAACCAAGAAAACCAAATTCTTGGGTCTGTGAGGAAAGCAAGCTTATTTGATTTACTAGAAGTAGGGTTAGTTTCATCTAATTTAAATCACCTATGGGCTAGACACCTACAGCAGAGCTGTACTTCATTTCTTTCTTCCTGGTGAATACTTCAGGCAGAAAAGTTTCTTGTGAAAGTCTTTTTTCTTTCACAGTTATGTCAATCTCTTCATTTATGAGTTGACATTGAAAGTTGCAGGTCCAGCAGAATAACTGCAAGTAGCATAAATCAGGCTTTTATATATTCAAGACAGAAGAGAATAATTCAAATAGAAAACATGAAATATATATATGTAAGTGTATAGTCTCACATACTGGGAAGTTCACTTGAATTTCTCACTTTTCTCTGGGTAAAGAAACTTGAAGAAATAATCCTAATAAAAATGCTTTGATGAACTTTTAGTCTAAGCCAGTGTAGACAGCTGTACAGAGTAACAGAAGTAGTGTGGTTAAAAAATACATAAAACCTATGTGTTTTATATAGCATAATTCTAAACCAGTGTTCAATTAACACTGGTTTACACCTAATGTAAAACTAACAGTGTTTACATTGAATATTTTATCCATATTTTTTACTATGGAAAATATGTTGATTAAAACCTAAAGTTTCCAGAGAATTTGATTGGCTAACCGATTAGTTTATCACGGTGAAATTTTGCAAAAAACAGAATTGTTTTGCTTAAGGGTGAACCTGTAATACGGGAATCTGCACAAAGTCCTTTCATTTTTCACTATTCAAGAAAGTTTTTCACATCAATGCCCCAAAAAAGGAAAACAAAAAGAACAAACCTGTCTGAGCAGGTTGTGTGGTTGTGACAGGATCACCAGGAAACTTTCAAGGGACCTAGCTTTTCTTGTTGATTTTATGTTTCGGGCATTCAGATAATTGGGCAGCAGTACAAAACTCTAAGGTAGATATCTACATTAGATCAGTTCTTATGTTTGTTTTTTTCTCTCTGACATTATATCAACACTTGTTCTTTACTAATTCCATGTAATTTTTGACACTTCTTTACTGAATGTAGATTAATGCATATAAAGACAATTTTCTTTTACATGTAGGAAAAAGAATAGCTTCCTTTTGTAAAGTGCTTGTGGAAACACATATAATAGAGTCATTGTCTTATCTACAGTAATAACTTTCCAGAGAAATTTTGACCAGCTGATGATGATTTACTCAATATCATTTAAGTGTGAGAATAACTCAGGTAGTTCTGGTTTGCATGTCTATACATAATACATTTAAAATTGGATATATCTGCTTACAGCTCTTTCTTCATCCTTTTGAAATGACATTTTCACTTGTGCTGTTGTTTTCCTTTTATGTGATGTTAGATGCTTGTGTGCCTGCCCATCCATGTCTTAATTATTTTAAACAACAAGTTGTGTTCTGAGTCCTAGCAAAGTCTTGACCTTGGAGTGCAGCTGGTGTTCTATGAAGTGGAAACATGGGAAATGGTGGAATAATGTTGCTGAGCTGAAGAAGCCTGGGTGTTCAAGACAAAACCAGGTGTTTCCTTTTGGTGGTCCAAATTTCCACTTGAAAAACTGAAGCCTAACTGAAAAAAAGAAACCAAAAAACAAACATCTTATACCCTTCTGACTTCATGGCACCACACAAATTCTGATGCTCAAAAATAAAAACATGAAAAGGAAGGTATTCTCACATGTCAGCAGAGGCCAGATAATTGAAAAAAAAAAGATGTCTCTTATTAGACTGCTTTCTCATATCCAGTCTTTAAGAAATGTAGGTTATAGACCTCTTTCTATAATAGTTCAAGAAGGAAAACAAATTATGTATGTGTTCAGCTTCAGGTATAAAATTATAATAGAACAGTCAAAACCTATTACAAGCAGCAATTTTGGTACTGTTAAGGAGTGAACAGTCTGAAGGAATGGACAATGTGACACCTTGACAAATTTTGCTGCATCTGCTTTCTTCCAAAGCCAATCTTCCTGAATTTCACCATCATTTACTTAAAAGTATCAAGATGAGGCTCCAGTAGACAGATATCTTCCAGATGCCAAAGAGTAAATGAACAGGGGCCATAATTTCATCCTCTACTAATGTAATCCTGAAAAATAGAAATAAACATGAAATCTTTATTAAATTCTCTGTGTAGTCCTAGACACAGTGAAAGAATATGTCAAATAGTAACAAAAAATAATAGCAGACCTTGCATACAATAACTATTACTGTCTTATTAGGATTATTTTAAGAAATATTATCCAGTAAGAATATTTTACAGTAATAATATTGAAGATCCAATACTAGGATGCTCACTTGGGCAGTAAAATGATTGTAGCTCAAGAACGTAGGAGCACCTTGAATATTTATTTCAGAGGCAGTTGAACTTCCAGTGTATATCATTAGCACCTATCAATAAATCAAACAAGTGCATGATTTCTATCCCATAACCATACACATGTTCTTAACAATGTCAAGCACCATTGAACAGATGCTTATTCAGAACCAAGAAACAATAGGAATAGATAAAGCCTCCTCCTTACCAGCAGCACGTGCAACAGGTCTAATCCTCTAATCCTGTGGAGAACTTTACAATCAGTTACTAAACATTAGATTTTAACAGCTAAGTAAGAAAAATTTTCAACTTGTGGAAAAAGATTTAGGCAGATGTAGGAGATTTTCTTCAGATCAAAATGCAAAGTTCTAATCATGGAATAATCAAGGGGACTAACCATGGCCAACGTAACAGTGACCAAAAATAACTGCAAAGAAGCTTAGTTTAATATTAAAACTTTAAAAGTAGAATCACAAATATAGGAATACAGTCTGACTTTAGGTGTGTAGCTAAGGCACTACAAGCAAGAAGCAGTTTTGTTTTAAAATTCTTCTAGAAGATATTCCAGAAACCAGTCAAGGTCCAAGATGGTTCAAGACAGATCCATGTCTCTTAATTTTGAACATCTGAAACTGACTTGTTTTCGCAAAGGTGTTTGGCTCATCTCTATCTAATACAAAAAGAAAGAGACAATTCTCTAAAAGATGATTTATCCTACTTGTTGTAGGACAGGATTGTTATACTGAGGGACAGCTTGATTCTTTTCCAGTGGCTGTATCTCAGACACATGTCTGAGGCTGAGGAAGATTAATTTGGACTTTTGTTAATAAAGATACAAGAAAAAAAATTACTTCATTATGATTATTTTGAAAAATTTTGAGCTGCAGACCATTAGGTAAGTGGTTTTGGACTAGAGGCTGCTATTGTTGGCGTACAAGAAGGGCTAGACAAAAAAATCTGATGTCATAATAAAAAACAATCTAAGAGTACTCTTGGTAATTTAATTTTAAAGTCAGGGTACTATTTTGTTGTCAGTAACTAGTTTTTGACCCCAAACCCTTTATCTCTTCTAATATTTGAAAAAATATATTCCTTTGAATTACCCAAATAATAATTACAGGATTTCTTTAGGATAATCTTACTGAACTAATTTTCATAAAGAAAAAACCTTTTTCCACATTATATTGAGAAAATTAGGAATGCAATTTAAACCCAAATCTTGACCAATATAATGAATACTTGAGACTGTTCTCTAATTTGCAGTACTTAAACAGTGATCATTTTTTCTAATAACATTTTTAAATTTAAAAAAATTAAATTTGCAATTGTTGATGTACAAAATTAATTTGGTTCTTTTATTGGCCAAGAACGTGATAAATCCCAATTTTTTACAATTTTACTAGTTATATAATCTACTTTTGGATTTACCTTATCTATCATTTACATACTAAGATAAAATATGCTCCATGTTTTCTGCTGTGCCAAACCCCATCTTTCATATTGAGTTTATTATCACTTTTGAAACTCTTTATAAAACTTTACTTCATAAAAAGTAGAGTTGAAGGATATATTTAGCTGAACAATAACTTACAAAGATCTTTAATCCACAGAACAATTGTGACTGAGCAATTAATCTCTGGTGAAGAATTAAACGTGCCCCCATCTCTAAATGCATATGTGCAAATACTGTGTTAAACTGGGGACATTATCTTCCATTCATAGCAATATTTAAAACATGACATAGGGTATTATTTCTTTATATGTTCTTCATGTTAATCCCTAAAAGTACCCCACAATTGTTCTTAGAATGTTCTTCACTGTTTCATGCTTACTTTGCGTTCCGAGACATGATTGACCTCACATTGTTTCAGGGATTAGAGACTCACTGTGTAGCTTGCAACCTGGTTACACAGAAATGCCCACAATCTGAGCAAAATTATTAGAGGACTGCTTGGGGGAAAATTCCCCAGCCCATGATAAATAGCCCCAACAAAGAGGTTTCTTCTCTTCTGTCTCCATTTGCACAGGGCTTGACCGTGAATAACAGCTTTATGAATCTCATAACTACTTTTCAGGAGAAGAAATAAAGCTTTTTCTCTGTGTGCAGCATTGAATCCTAATGGCACAGGGAGCTGATTAGCATACCTGAAAACATAAAAATATGTCATAAAATATGTTTCTGTGACTAAAGCATTTAATTGGAATGAGGCACAAAAAAATTTCACACTGACATGCTTGTTCGAAACTAAACACTGGACAAAAGCAACACAGGCCTTCAGGGTGATGCAGTTCTGTGGTAGATAATCAACATAAAGGGGTGGAGAGCAAGGACATGGGTAATTTTACCAACTCACACAGAAATGGAAAATCTGCCTAAGAATACTGGGTGAAAACCCTACTCCAGGAAAGTTCTCCTGAAACTTTTACAGGTTGATTCTGAGAAACAAATTATAGGTCTCCTTTGAAATTCCACAATGGCAATGCCAAAAGAAAATATACATGAGGCATTACAACAAACAAAACTATGCAGATGCAGAATCTATTTTTAAGACCTTATTTAAAGCAGTTACACATAAAAACTCCAGAAAGCTCAGATTTTCTGTATTAAAGGATAAGGGGCAACACTACTTCATATTCAAGGATTCTATTTCAAATTAATGTTAAAACCAGGAAGTTGGTTTTTCTGGAAATTTAATCTTTGAAGCCTCCAGTTGGCTCTTTATTCAACTTCTTTTATATACCAGATGCAAAAGACAGGCAGAAATACTTTTTTTCTCCTAGTATGTAGTACCTACTTTTACTACAATGAAAATGCCCACAGGGTTTTTTTTACTTTTGTAGTACGTACCAATCAATCTAGCATATGTAAAAGGACACTAAAGTCTAGCCCAAAACTGAAAATCTACTTCTTCCTATTCGTTCTTCCTTTAGTTGTATTTATTTGGCACTGCACTGTCTAGTATCAATTACATCAGGCCAAAAGGAAGGAAGGAAAGACTTAGTTCTCAATGCTCTGCTGCTGCTGGCACTAATATTTTAACAGTCAAGAGTGAGTAAAAAAGGAAAACTTGAACTAATGTGCATTAAAATGTGTGCACAAAACAAAATGTTAAAGCTCAAGACTGAAACTTCATTCTCACATTAAAATTATTTTCTCCAAATCACATAAGAATCTTGACCTATACCATAATTTTACTTTTTTTAAATCAATGATGAAACCAATAAAAATTGCAATTTGAACAGCTATGAATATTTTAATGCAAAAACTATCAATACGGTTACCTCATAAAATTCAGTTTTGATGCTCTGTTGCTGTTTTGAGTGGAAACCAAACAAAAAAATAAACAATAAATGTGTCTATTGAAAGCTTTGTCTCAGCCAAAACAAAATTCTGAGCCTTTGGTTTTGGGTAGTTACACAAACTTTGAGTAACCATTCTGGTTTTCCTAGCTCGGTATTTTTTTTGTGCAGATGCAGTTACTCAGAGTTGCATCACAAATTTCCTCAGACATAACACACAAATGGGCAAACCTTGAGAAGGCATGGCCTGAACTTCAGTCATCCGTGGCAAATGACTCAAATATAACAAAGGAAGTTTGACATATTTATATCAGTAACTAGATAATTTTCAGTGCTCAGTAACTCAGAAAGGCAATGAAAATAAACATTCAGGCTGTTAGTAGGAAGTTACTAGCTCTTGGTAGCTCTTAGCTCTCTCTTGGTTAGAGAGAATATCTTATATTCTGGGACTGTGTCTTGAGAAGAATGGCTAAAGTTTAATGACAAAGGTAGCAGAATGTGGACAAGTTCTGGAAAAGCTGCAGCAAAAGGCAACTTCAGCATGTGCCACTGATAACTTAATATAGTTTTTCCATCTGTGATGGATTCTATAGCTCCTTTATTTATGGAGAATTCTAGACTCAAGGCATTTTGCTAGGAATGACTAGACAATTCACAGTTATTGACTGAACTTTATACTGTAGACATTCTTTGCACACAGATGGTTTATTGCTTGTTCTCTCTTGGTGCCATAAAGAAGTGTCACAGGCTAATTGAATTTTTACATGTAAATGGTCTTTCAGACCCTATTTCACTTATATGCAATTGAAAGAAAGCAGAGTCTTTCAGTGAAGGGTTTAGCAGAAGCGATATTTCTTTGATCTCTTTAACTGCACATAGAAACTTATGCTTACATGACATCTTATACCAGCTTAAATCCAAAAAAAAAAATTTAAAAAATTGAACACTTATTTTGTCACATAGGAGTAAGAACTCCAGGAATAGCTATAATATAACTGCATTTTTGTCTTTTCTCCAGAACAGTTACAGCTGAGGAAGCCCACCAACAGCTGCAAAGTGTGCCATGTTCTCAGAGGAGCTTTCAGCAGAATAAATTATGAAGCTGCAGTAAGCCCTGTATGGGGTAAAGGTTGATCTTTGACCATGCTGACAGACAGAGCTCTTATCATCTTGCTCAGCAACAAGTCAAATTGGGCTTTAATTGCTGTTCAGAGAACAGTGCTCGATTAAACGTACACAACACAGAAACTGGTACAGGGCAGAAGAGAACAAGAGATGTCAAAGGAGTCATGGGACAAACCCTCTTTTTGATACTCTATTCTAAAGACAATGTGAGCTTTGTATGTAAAATGAAACACACAGAAAGGTTCCCTAACTACCAGGCACTGTCCTGAAACTTAGTGCTTAATAACTGGTTTCTGACCAGCAGTAGCTTGAAATGTATTTAGGTCAAATCTGTACGAAAGAGGGCTGTGCCAAACCACCCTGTCAGGGCCCATTTCATTAATTCACATTTCATTAATTCATCTTTGTAGTAGTTGGTCACAGGAAGATTTGCAGATAAGTTCAAATTAAAAATTTTAAAGGCGCAATATACTGTACTCAAGGGAATTCAAGGGTTTTTTTGCAGATATTCTTATTTAGATGTAAAATGGCCTAGATTCTTTTAATTTAATAGTCACTTTAATAAGTGTTAATGTCTGAGTAAGCCTATAATCTCTTGTACAACATCACCATAAAAAAGTTACCCATTTTCCTCACCTCAGTCCTTTCACATTGCTGAGAAATTACAACTAATATTTAAGCTATTTTTTCTGAGCTATTGGTAACAGCTGTCCAGCAACATGTGTTTTCTTAACCCGAGAGTTTGCAACATGCCTACATTAATATTTGCTGGGTACAAATTGTAGGCACAGGTACCTAAAAGACATCTTCCTATTCAAAAAACAGAGACAAGTCCAAGCACATCTGATGTCTTAAACTTCTGTAAGGCAAGCTATGAAGGCCAGAAAATTGTAAAACCGTGGAAACCCCATCAGTTGCAGACAGAGGCCAGTGTAAGCATGGGACCAAAGCTGGAATTTAATTTTAAAAGCAGAGACCAAATCATTCTGCCATAACTCTTTCTAAGTGTACAAGAAGGGGGTTTTTTCCAGGAAGAACCAAAGCCTTGTATGACAGTCCAAGTTCACCAAGTTCATGTTTGTAGATGCTAAAAATTTGATTCAGATTGACAGCAAAAGAAAGAGGAGCTCAGAGAAAGTCACCTCCAGCCAGCTTCATGAAACTCTGGATTCTTGTCAGTGACATTCTACAGCTCTTCTTTTAACCAAGAAAGGGAATATATTTAACCCTGCCCAAGATCTACCCCGATATCAAGGCCTTAAACCTGGTGTTTTCAGGCAGATTCTTTCAATTCCAAGAAACAAACACGTTGTTCATATTTGGGTTTGGGGGTGTTTTTTATTCTGTTTTTTATATTTACATAATAACATTTTAAAAACACCAAATTACCTTTAATTATATTTCATTTTAATACAATGTTAAATGTTTCTTTGAAAAAGAAAAGGTTTTGGCATTCAAAAAGCTTTAAGCTTGGAAGACCTTTTTGTTCTCTTCTCCTGCACAATGGTGGGGAGGTTTAGAAAAATGTATTTTTAAGTCTAAGAAAGTTGCAGAAAAGATGTACCCATCCAAATATAAACCATGGATTAGGATGTCACAAGTGTGGGTATAAGGCTCTATTTTTACTGACTTGGTATGGCTTCAGTTTAGATACCTTACCTCTGAAATGTATTCCTTAAGATGCAAACATTTGATTTCTTTTGTTGGTTTTTGTTCCCCATGTTTAGATAAGTTTAAAATGTCCCTTGTGTCACATAACACAAAAACCTAAACCTACAGTTTTGTGGCTAGAAAACTTCTGTTGGAAATCTTGCATGAAGTCCTAGCCAAGTACCTTGAGTAGAATATCATAAACACCGGGCTACAAGATTACTATAGCTTATCCCAAAAATTCTGTCATAGGTAGACGTTTTCATCCGTTTCATAAAAAAATAAGGCCTTTGGTTTTTTATTTATTTTGAGAGATTATAATTTTAAATCAAAAAGATTCCTCATCTAGTTCTGTTGTTTCTTCCTGTTTGAATCTCATTTTCTTTGTCTGTACTTTCAGATTATGATAAAGTGCATTGGGTCTATTCTGCTAATTTTCTTTTATTTTCACAACTGATTTCTTTTACAGCACACATGATTCTCATTAAGCCATATTTATGATTATTCATGACAGTGATTCTTTTTAAACCATGTTTAATTGAATATAAGTCAAAGGTACTAAATGCAGAGCACTGGATGCCATGACGCACAAGTCATCTAAAGAAAGGAACATACATATTTGAAAACATCTAGATAAAACTTCCTATTTACATTTACATCAATGATTTATTAAAACAAATAAAATAATTACTTGAAATGTTTACAATTCTTATCTTTTTTAAAACTTCCAGGGAAGGTGGTTTCACCACTTCCCTCAGCAACTTGTTCCAAAGCCCGAACGCCCTTTCAGCCAAGAAATGTTTCCCTAAGTCATGGTTAGATTGGGTCTTTCAACAGTTGGACAGTAGAACTTGTGTCTGAAGTATGACATATGACTTTTTAGTGGAGAAAATCTGGTCTAGTACCTCATAAAATACATTGCTGTGGTCTATGTCTTAGAGGGATCATTGGGACAGTGAAGTTAAATTTTTCTTTGAAATGTAACAATGCACTGATTTTAAAGTCCATCAGTGTGGCAATGGACAAATGTCTTATGTACCTGGCAAAAATATGACATTTAAAAAACAGGATCTGGCAACAGGATATATGAAGAAGAGATAAAGATTTTCAGCTGGTTAGCTCTATAACTACATTGAGAATATGGATTAAAACCTTTTAAAATTGGATAAAAAGGTAAGAGCCTGAAAAAAGTGCTGATAATGTTAAATTAATTCTAGGAAGACCTCCATTTGTGCTTTGCAGCAGCCCCACAAAATTTATGTTCTCCTTTGATACTATAAAGAAAATGGAGAACTTTTATAAGTTATGTCTTAGATGTAATCATCTGTTACAACAGATTTGAAGATAAAAACTACTATGCAGAAAATAATAAAAATAACAATTATTAAAGTTATTTTTATGTTATGATTAGGACTCTGTGAGAAGGTATCTTGTAAAAATCAGTTGGTCAAGTTTTTACGTAACTAAGGATTGTGACTGTCATGTGACTAAGAATAGGTAATTTAATGTTTTACTGTTTCCTCGCTGTTTTTAATGCCAAATGATAAATGTGCTGGTGCATTTTATTTCTTTGACTTTGCCTCAGGCTTTGAGGTTAATAGTATGCAACAGTGATGATAGATACCATCATTCTATTCAATAAAGTATCCCCTATCAAAGGGAGAAATAGTAAATAAAGAAATGAATGCAGTTAATTTGACGAGCTCTAATCTACTGTAATGAACGAAATAAATTTCTTTTTAAAAGCAGAATGAAAAGAATTTGGATCTGCAAATTAAATTGTAAAACAGACTTTTTACGCAGACCTGGTCACAGGCCAGCCAAGATCCAGAGAAGGGTTAAATTAAGCAGTGGGGGGGTTTTAACTAAATGCACTGTTCACCAAGTAAACATAATGGCTGCTGATTGTTAAACACTTACTAAGCAAATCCCCAGTATCGCATACCAGGCTGGTAGTTTGGATGCAAAGAGGAGTCTGAAGCAGACTTTTCAAAAGCATGAGCTTACCTCAGATATACTTTGGTTGAAAACTTACTTGAACAACGTGTTTCAAATAGATGAAACAATGATCAAAATGTGTCCTTTTTTAACTTGGAAAAAAACCCCATTATTTTAAAATTAATTAAAATTCGAAATTATAAAAATTGATATATTGAAATTTGTGTAATGAACCCCTGAAATAGATTGCTTTCCTAGGGATTTTCTATGTCAACCCTACAATCAAAAACAAATCTCTAAATAAGTGCATTCAAAACCTCTAAATAGTGTAAATTACAATGACTGTGACAAAGAAGTCACGCATTATCCAGATCCCAGTTTATGCTCTTCCACTTTACATCCTTTTTATATTGTTTCAGTGTTGCCAGACTTAACCACGAGAGAACAAGTTTTCCTTAGTGCACAACAAGGACAGAGGCACAAAATATCACACAGGAAAAAACGATATTCATGCTGTGCTATAAAATCTTCATCCAAATCTAACTCACATTTTGAAAAGCACTTTTGCTGTAGCACTCTGTTAGGATAATCTCAAGAATTGTGGGAATAGAGTAAGCTATTTGAATCCCCTAATTCAGTGAAAGGATTAATCTGCTTTGTCTCTCCATTAAATCATTATATATTTAATCCAATTTAACATCCATGAAGTGGTGAACTTGGTATTGTTCTAACATGCTTAGAACTGCAAAAGAATTGGGTGCTAATTCATTGCTTGCCAGTTCCCAGGTATGCTCTTTAAAGCATTGTCTTGGCTTTGGGTATTTTCTGCAAAATGGACTAATGGAAGAACGTAATCTCTTGAGCAGAAATTTAGCATGCTCTTCATATTTAGTTCTAAATTTGCCATTGCACACCTGAAGATCTCTCAAATAGAAGAACTGAGAGGGAAAATTCCAGCAGTGCACAGAACTCAGAGCCAGAAACCTCATAAATAGCATTTGCAATACTACATTGTAGCTTCTGCCCTGATCCTGACCTTTATTACACAGATGTTGGTCAAGTAAATTAAAGTTCAGATGGCACTATTAATAAAATTCTTGTGCTCCTACTTATGATTAAATAGATCTAGGTATCTCTCTATAGCAATGAATTCTGGGTAGCTATGTGTCATGTAATATCTTTCAGAAAACATTTTTTATCAGGTTCAGCAATAATATAACAAATGGTGTAAACCACATGTAGGACAGCCAAGGAACATACTGATCAGCAGATTCGTGGTGAAGCTGGCAAGCAGTGGGCAAGAAAATTCAGTATTATTTAAGAGACTGGAAAATAAAGAAAGGGAGGAGAAACAATGGCTAATAAAAGTCTGGATAGATGGAAAGTCTCCTTATCTTCCACACTCTTGACTGTTACTTTCTTCCCATACATTTTCTTGTAAATTATGTTCTTTTTGCACTCAGCTGAATGAAATATGCATCCAAGGCTGTCTGCAGTTTATCCCAGGCATCTATTTTTCGATCAGATTTAAGTGGTTTAAGTCCTGTCTCATACTCAAGTCAAGATATTTGTTACTTGTTTCAGTGGAGTTAATACCCTGGATGTCTAATTTATACATTTATATCATTTCTAAAATAGACACAAATTTTTCATGAGGTTTAAATTTTTTTGTTTTATGTTGAATTTGACGCAAGTTTAGGGTCTCCTTGTTATCCACAAGAACAACTTTTCTCTAAGAAGTTGAACAGATGCAGATTTCATGGAAATAGGGTCCGTTTTCTATTTGAAAAGTTTTGTTTTGTTTTACTATATTCAGAAAGAAAACAAATTTGTCAGAAATTTCCTCTTCTGGTAGGTGATATGTTTGTTGATCCTTGTTATTGCATTGCATTTTTGCTTTGCAAATGTATTAATACATGAAGACTCACAAATTCTGCATAGCTTTATGAAATGCTGCTGAAAACACATGGCTTAACATTGCAAAAATACACAAAATTGAGAGCATTAATAGCAGAATGCGTTATATTAAATCCACCACACAAGACATATTTCCCACTGAAATGTACTTTTGAAAAGGAAATTACTTATGAAACTTGATCTAAACCAACATAAAAGTAGTAAGACTGAGAGATGACCTTTATTGGGATAGCACAGAAATTCTATACACGAACAAATAAAATGGTAACTAGAAAGGAAAGAAAGTCAAACTTGATGGGCTTAAGTCTAGTAACTGCTCCTAGGGAGTGGATTCTGTTGAGATGGATTTGAAGGGTATTCTAGCGTTCCCTAAAGAGATCAAAATTCGTGAATTAGTTAAACAACCAAGTCAAAAGCTATTCATACAACCTGTCAAAACCTTTGTCTGAGAAGATAGTAATGTTCTGGTGGTAGTCCATTTTTAGACGAAGCTTAGACTCCCCCAACCCTTAAACTGGAAAGAGGTAACACAATAAAAGCTCACATTGCCCCACCTGCTCTGCCTATGTAGGAAGAATGGAATAAAGACAGATTAGTTCGTATAGGTGGACCCTTGCATTATAACCACGAAAAGCCTGGCAGACTTAAGAACTAAATCAAGACACACTAATAATAGAGGTTTCTGTGGAAGCTGTAACTAGAGGCTGAAAATCCAGAACTGAGACCTAAGCAAAGAAACATATGTTCAGATTGGTGTTCTTAAGAGGATTTTGATTAAATATTATGAAGACAGTGGTATAAGGAATATCAGAATTACTGTGCTGCAGTCCATACCAATTCTTTTAAATGGTTTTGACATTTGCTTACTCCTCAGTGTGTTGCAGGTTAAATTACCTGTGGAAGCCATCCTACTCAGTTTAATAATATTTAACAGAAATTGCAGATGCATAACTTCAGAGAATGATCCAGGTCACCTAACACACCTGTCCAAATTTCCTACAATAGTTATTGGAGATTTTAAAGTACATATGAAGATCAGCATAAAGGAAAGCTCTTTTCCCAATAGAGGCCTTTCTTTTGCCTGAACACAGGCACTTGCAGATGATGATATTGCCTCCACTTCAGTTAAACCTCTGCTTCTGTCAGGGAGCTGAAATATTCAATGTAAGTGCCTCATTCACATAACAGCAGGCCTGTAATTTCAGAGGACTGTAATTTCTAATTTTTTGCAGTGTGGTGAATATGTCTGGAACTCCACCTAGGGAGAGAAACATTCCCCATGTTGTAAGCCAGCGCCCAAAATACCAAGGAACAAAGAAATGTCAATAAGGACATTCTCTCCTCTTAGCACTAGGCTCCCAAATGACAATGTATATTTACTGAAGCAACATAATCCTGCTTCAGGAAGGGGTCACCTGCTAGACCTTATGGCCTGTTAATCAGGACACCTCCAGCATTTTGTAGATGAGGATTCAATACCCTGCTCAGACTAAATCAAGTCAAATATTATCTAATTCCTTTATTACTGTTCAGACTTCTTAATTGTTACACACCATTTCCAAAAAACAGTGCTAGCATTTTAGAACGTTTTTAGAGTCCAGTTGCCTGTATACCTAATCCTGGATCACAATCCATCTGTTGGCAGAGTTTAAAGGACATTCCTCAAGAACTTTTAAGCAGTCAACACTGACTTCCTTTAAGCACCCTAGAAATATTCTGTCTTAGTAGGGAGGCACCTAAAGAAAGTTGTCATATAAAGAATTAAGCAGTCTTTGAAAACTGTTAATTATAGCTGAAATGGAAATCAGGTGGCTGTGTACTCCATCTCTACCTAAACCAACTAGATACCATCTACAGTTGTTTTGCATTCAAGTAGCTTTCACAATTTGAGGGCTTAAGGGATTTTTTCCCCTGTCAAACATCTGGCCTTTGAATATATATTATTAATCTTGTTTGGAAATTAATTATTAAAATGCAATATATACTTATCCACAGGAAAAATACATCCAAACTAATAACAAAGAGTACACATCTGTAAAGTCTGTATGGTGTTGTCCCACACTGTCTTGCTAGATAGCTAAATCTGGTTATGTAAGTGTCCCCCGTGATTCCTGGACCTTCCTGAGTAGAAGTCTATTAAACTTAAATTTTAATAGTTTCTTGAACATTTAAATTTTAAGTAAATGTTTAAATGTTGGTGGCTCACTGGGACCTGTCCTTTCATCTTGGACTTCTGTCATGTCTTGATAATTGACTTGTTTATACAGGTTCTTCTTCCTGTGTTTTGACATTTTCTAACCCACTACTAAACCTGCAAGTAATTCAGGAAAACATATCAATTCTCCTGTCACTTTTTTTCTGTGCTGACGCTATTTTGGCATTTCCTTTTCCATAGTCTCTTGCCAGAGTGTTCAGTCAGTCTATGGCCTTTACTTGTACCCCTGACCACTGCACCTTCATTCAAGTGCTGGCAAATTAAGGACAAACAAGAAAAAGTTTTTCAATTCAGATTTTTTTCATTAGTGTTGTCTTTGTACAGCAAGGAGTTTGAGGCACATACATCTATAGTTCACATTTTTATCAATTCCTTCAGCCACTAAATAATCTAAGTTCTTATCGCGTAACTTGGCAAAAGTACTGTCTTGAAACACTTCAAGAATGAAAGACAAAGTAAAAGATTGTACAAGCTTAATACATCACATAAAAGAACAAAAAATATAATCAATCATATTTCTGGACCGCATTTCATCAGTTTCCTCAATTCTGAGGGAATGAGAGCTTTAGTGAAGTAAAAAATTCCAGTCATGCTAAACAAATATCTAAAAAAAAAGAAAAAAGGAAAAAAGTATTTTTAAGTTTTCTTAAAGAATTCACATACATTATTTTATGGCCTGTAAAGTGCTTCATACTTTGTACAATATCTGGCAAAAAACTCAGAGCACCAGATTCTCTTACTAATAAGAATGGCAATGATAATAAAAATTCCCAAGAGAGTTATGTATTGAGCAAACTCTGACCAAGAAGCGTCAGGACTGAAAACACCATGGGCTATGCCAGCCAGATGATCTGCAGAGATAATTAACTGCAGAGTCCACAGCTTTGGCTAGCCTGAGGACCATGTCATGCAAACTGCTTCCAGGACTTAAGCTACCAGCTTTCTTTTGAACAGGGCTGTCAGGGAGAACTACCAACACATTCAGAACCAAAGCAGAAATCCCTGTGTGATCCCATGTGGTCTAGACATGCCTCAAATGATCAGCAGCACTGAAGTTTCCACTTAGATTTATTTTTTTTAGCTTCAGGCACGTATCATTTTAAGTTTTTCGTATATTTCATAACAGGGCCTCTGCGATAGGAGAAGGGATAATGGTTTTAAACTGAAGGAGTGTCAGTTTAGATTAGATATAAGAGAGATGGTTTTTAACAATTAAAAAAGAGAGTGATGAAACCCTGGGACAGGTTGCCCAGAGAGGTGGTAGATTCCCCCCCACCCATCCCTGGAAACATTCAAGGTCAAGGTTGGACGGGGCAAGATGTGATTTCAAATTAGACACATATTTCATAGCTTGACATAAAAACACCCACATACCTTTTAAAAGACTAAGTCCCAGATTCCTATGTCAGTGTGTTTTTCTCTTCTGCTAAGATACCTATTGGTTTTAAATTTCATATTTCCTCCTTCCCTTTCCTACTACGTGATTCATAGTTTTTCCAGTGATACCCCTATCATTTTTTCTGCTGAACTGCAGCTAAATATTGACTAGTTTAAAACACAGGTATCTAAGTATTCAGATATTAGTAGTAATGCACTATGGCAATTGCACTTTTCACACTGAGAACTTAAACTGAGTTTAGGAACACAGTGATATCTAGGCTGAATAAAGAACCAGCATTTGGTAAAGACTCTTCCCTTCATGAATGTTTCAAAGTCTCCTAGCTCCCTTCAGGAGCCTTTGGGAATCTCCTCTACTAGATTCTAGATACAATCTAGATTTTTTACCGGATTTGCTAAAATCAGTCTCTGAAATACTTAGTACAGAATTCAGAATTTTCTTATCATATAATTTTTATTACATAACATTGTAATATAATATAATATAATATAATTAAAATTAAACCATACAACATAATATAGCTTTGCCTGAAAATTCTCTTAGAGGTCTGAAGATAGTATATTGGTAATAATCAATGTCCTCTATTTCCTAGGTAAAAAGTATTCTAGCTGGTAGTTTTCAGTGCAGAATGTAAACTATCACTTCACAGAATCAGAATGGTTGAGGTTAGAAAGGAACTCTGGAGAGCACCTTGTCCAAACCCCCAACACCTGCTCCAGCTGTATCCATTTGGATGGCAGCGACCAGGAGTTGTCCTTGCTGAAGAGTGTTTGCATGGAGCTGGTTCACCTTCACTTCCTAGGATTGAGCTGAGATTTTTGAGATGTGAATCCATCCCAGTTAAAAGATCTGAGAGAACCACCTGCTTCATGATACCTTCCTTCAAGTCAAAGCCTGGTATGCGGACACTAAATAACTTCAGCCATGTTTGCATCAGTGAGATGACTACAAATATATACACAAATATATAAACATACAACCACATACATGTATTTGAAGACTGTATGTGTGTTTTTAGATGAGTAACGTATATTCAGCACTAATGATTGTTTCCTTCATGTTAACCATCAGTGGTTTCCCTGAAAATGGGCCTAAGAAAATGTTGAAATAAGAGGATGGTGGGAAAGGCCCACTGACCATATGTGCCTTATGCTACCTCCTTAAAAGTATCATTTTTGTCTCTTTATACTTACAATCTTAAAATACTGATTTTTTTTCTTTCACTTTAGAAACCTAGCAAAGGATATTGGAAAAATTCCAAGATATCTCTAGCCTCTGCTCTGTCAAGTCGTATGTCTATAATGTTCCTCTTGGAATCCAAAAAATATAAGCATACTGGCTAGGAAAACTTTAGCACTGAACCTGACACATCACAAATCAAAATGAGAAACTCTGCAAGTTCAAATGTTTGTGAGGACCAAAAAAAGCCAAAAGAGTCTGCACATCTTTGCATGATGTGCACCAGAAATATTATCCTTTCACAGACAATTTAGGCAGTGAAACCATTAGTTGGAGGCTCAAGCTTTATTTGATGAAGGAAAATGTAAAGATAGATATAAATATCAAAAGAAGTTAGAAGTTCTTTTAAGTTTATGCGTTCATGAAGTACAAGAAATTATCCCCCTACTTTGAAGTGTGGACTAGGATACAGATAACTTAAAAAAACTAAATAATAGTTCTGGCAGAAATGAGAACAAATAAATGGACTGCGACTTGTTGCTCTATGAATACAAGTGTCTTGGTTTTGAAAGACAGGTGTCTATTGAGAAAGGCAGAAGCCCCCTTTGGACTGAAAATATAACTCCCTCCCCTCCGAATTACTATAATTTTGAAATTAAGGGGCTTTCAAGCCAGGATATGAGGAATAGGAATAACAGTTCTTTACTAATATATATATATATATATAGCAAGGCAAACAAAACAACAACAACTATGACAGTAACAGCAAACAGAACAGAACCCAGTGACCCCTTCCCGGCTGTCAGACCCTGTCCTTTCGGTGCAGTGACGCTCACGGCCGGCAGGGCCGCTGGCGGCTCCCGCTGGGCAGGGCGGGTGCGATGGTTCCCCCGCGGCTGCAGGG
>VXAZ01003791.1:2110047-2129684 GCA_013399875.1 Gymnorhina tibicen | reverse complement strand
AAAAAAAAAAAAAAAAAAAAAAAAAAAAAAAAAAAAAAAGAAAAGAAACAACTCCCAAACCCCAACAACAAGTATGAAATCAAACCAGACAAAAAAAAAATTCTTTTTCTTTTTTCTGTTGCTACTTTATGAAGAGTAATAATTCAGTCATTCTGCTCAGACAAATGTTTATTAAAGTACCCACAGCGGAAAAGAGTGAGGATCTCACTAGATATTCAATGTAGCATATCCTCAACACGTATTATTCCTCCTCTGAAAGAATTACTAATCAGAGATGAATAAATTCCCTGTACTTCATAGAAAGCCAGTGACTAAGAAGGGAAATATAACATGTTGCAGCTCTTAAATTATTTTTGATGTCAAGTAAAAATATTATTTTAATAGTACTCCTTCAGTACTTTTAATTTTACTCCTTCAGTAGTCTCTGTGCAGAATGTTAATAGAACTCTTAAATACACTTCAACTAGATTTCATAACAAAGGAGGGGTTGTTTTGTCTCTGCTTTTAGTCTGGGAAGGTGAGGGAATTACCTGGCTTCTCCTTTACATTAATTTGCTTATATTATTCCACAAACATAGAAGAGTCTAGAGACATCTATGCCAACTCTGATTTCTAAGAGACATTTATCATGAAAAGATCAAATTATCCATGTTGGTGTCAATCTCTTAGAAAACACACAGGCAATGAAGATAACTTTTATTCTTAACTCTAGAACTGGTGCACATCTGGCCTGTGTCTGAACTAGAGAATTAAAAAAAAAAATCGATACTGTAGCCAATACTAACTCAGCTACTCCAGTGGAGAGAAATTCTGGCAGCTTCTGTTGTTCCCACCAATACATCTGCTAATCCTTCATTTTATTAAGAAATAAGAAGCACAGTCAAGCTGAGCACCAAACAACTGCAGCAATCCATGTAAGACCAGAATGATCTTTGTAAAGAAAAAATTATTGCATAGAAATTGGACGTTTACCATTTTTAAATTAAACTAATAGAATGGTCTCTTTTTTTTTATTAAGTATATTTGAACAGGATCCTTCTCAGCTTACTCTATCTAGGTGCACGGCAAGTGTTAGACACAAAGAAAGCTCCCTCTATCATCAGTAAACATCAAAAGGACAATTTTTGCAAGTAATCTTGGACAAATCTTCTGCAAATTACTTTTCCACTGACTATAAAGAAGCCTAGATTCTCACTTTAGATTAGATGTTTAATTGCAGTGCAGTTTAAAGTAGGCAAGGTAGGTCAAATCACCTATATAAGTCCAATACACAACATACATAATACATGTATTATACACTTATTTGTATATACAGTCTTTGTACACATCCATTTTTGTAAATACATGGGGGAACATGGGCAGATGAGTGTGCACATATGAACTTAAATTACAGAATGTATACATCCTAACTGCTTTACAGATTTCATACAGGTGAACTGGAGCACACAAAAATAAATTCCTGGGTGCTTCAACAGAAGCATGCTCTTTAAAAAACAAAATGAATCATCTTATATAATAAATAATCCAAAGCTTTTAGGCTAGAGTTTGACAGCATATACTAAAGAATATTTCCTTTCTGATGTCTCAGTTGTATAGTTAAACATGTACTTAGGAGTATTTAATAATTCAGGCACTCAATGTTGAGACCAGTCAGAGCATGAAATAGAAATAATGCCCCACAAGAGTAAGAAAAAATGTGAGATTTCAACCCAGAAGCAATGAGATAAAGTCTTATTTATGTCTGGTGCCCAGTGAAATAATTTATAGTCATAGAACAATTTTCTTTTTGCCTGCACATGCTCCCTAATTGATGTAATCTGTGGTCTCCAAACTCTTCTTGCTAAACTCAAACACATAGACTCAATTTTCTTAGGAATCACTGACCAATTTTCAGAATATCTTCTATAGCAATATAAATGGAAGAAACTGCATAAAGAGGATGCAAGAAAAAAGCAAAATAAGGAGCCACTGCCATGATGGAATCAAATTTCCAGACGTGTCATTAAAATGAGGAACTAATTACCAAGGTCTGGAGTCAGATTTTACACTTGGATACATGTGCATAACTCCCACAGGTTTCATTAGGACTATTCTTATGAACCAGAGAAGACAGTTTGGCTTAAAATTTGTAATCATATCACATTAAAAAAACTTGTTCTTCAGGTGCAGCCAGAAGTTCAACAAGTTAGTCATGCAAATCACATTATGTAAATATTTGAATTCATTATTTTTTTTTTATAAACCATTTCAGAGTAAGCAGTGAGTCCTATTACACTACTTGTTTTATCAGGGACCACGTTTCTTGCAAATTGCCAAGTAAAAACAAAACATGCAGCAGAACCACAGAAGAATCATGAGGCAAAATGCAGAAAATAATGTGTACTGAGAGGCGTCATTGAAAAGCAGTGTGACAAGACATTCTAAGCATTCTAATAATTAATTTCCTTTTCTGTTCCAGCAGCCAGTAATAGAAGGAAACTAAGAAGTGCTTAGCAATACTGTTACAAACACTCTGTACAGTACAATATTTATTCTTTATCAAGAACACCTTCACTAACTCTCAGTAAAGATATACACAGAAGGTACAATTGATGCTGTATGTTGGGAGAAGATTTACAGCTGTTTGTGCAGCCCTTAGCATCATACAATTGATATGAACATGTCTGTGGGTAGAGTTGTGTTGCATATTCAAGCCTGCAAAATAAGGTGAATATCACATTGCACCTGTGAGTCTAATCTCACATTATAGACACGGTGTTCAACTTATTTGCCTAAACATAAAAGGGTGGTATCTTCTATAACATCCAAGGGTAGCTAAGATCCCACATGGATCTGAGTGATATGAGACAGGCCATACCTGGCATCTAGACCCTTCTAAGTAACAGGAAAAGGACAAGTGGAGTATTCCAGACAATTGTGTCAAGGCATTGGCCAAAGCACAGACATAATATATTTCCATGAACAGAAGCATCAAGTGTCATTTAACATTCCAAGGATGCTAAAATATCTGTACACATCTGATGGATGTGGCTCGAGACCAATGGGAGAGCTGTGATTTTCCACAAAAGCAGCTGGAGACTACATGGGAGACTGACCTTAGGCAGTCTGAAATGGCACCAAATACAGATATTTAAGCAACTGCATTGGGTCAGATGTAGTCTGGAGAGCTACTGGATTCATCCTAGAGTAGGCATCCTGAGGGAGATTCATATGGCTAAAGGTAGGTATGACATATGACATTTGAGACTCCTTCAGGTATTTTAGAAATCTTCACCAGTCAGGCAAGGTATGTGAGGACATCTTGAGAGACTTATGCTCCTCTGAAGCAGCAGTTTTATACTTCTTTGAGTCTAAAATTACATTATTCACCTATCAGCAAGTAGCCACCTTGTATATTAGATGTGCTGAAAACCTCAATACTGCCTTTATGGACTTCACTGATTATAGTGGGGGGTTGCATTGTACGTGGATTTTTATAATGTAGGCACATATATTTGAGCAACTGAACGTGAAGTTGAAATTAAACCAATTCATTAATTAATATCAGAGTTTCCAGTGCATCTGAATTGTTGATAGAAGGCTGGACAGGAGCATCACCACTGCAATGCTGTGTAACTTGGAAGTTAGGGAAGTCAGCCCACTCTCCTTTATAATCATGGAACATGGTACTGGAAAACTTAGCTTTAAAAGACACAGAAACACTCTTGAGCCTTTGTTGCATCGAATACAAGTTGCAAAATGCAAATGTAAACACTATTTGTATTTCTTTCATATGATGAATTGTCTGTATCCCTCATTCATTCTATCTAATATCTTCATTAAACTATGCAGCTTAAAACAAAGAAATTTTAAAATGGGAAACTGAAGTTTAATATTCTTGGGTAGGAACCTTAATGTAATGCAAAAGCACAGATTTGGTCTTATATTTCTGCCCTGAAAACCAGACAAATGCTTACATGACAGAAAAATAAATGTTTGGTCTATTGCAAATAACTAGTTTACACAATTTTTTTGCTGTTGTATACTCACGTAAAAGAGCCAAAACCTTGAAAGACTGAGCTATCTTACCTCTGTCCTTCTGCCAAATAAAAATAAATAGCTTAATTAACATTTAGGCCTTTAAGCAAGATGATTGTAATTTGGAATCTTTTTTCACCTGAAAAACATCTAACATTATAACTCTTTATTATTTTTTATTATTTTCTTTTTCACTTTCACAAGCTTTAGATTGAATACCATAGAATCAATAACCAGAAGGGCAGATTTTGCACTGTCTTGTCCTGGAATGCTTCCAAAAAAGAACTAGGGAAGGCAATGCATTTACATTAATATATATTTATATATCTGAGAAGTGAATCAAGCTCAGTGTATTTAAAATGAGTAGGATGCAGATCTAGGAAACATACACTTCCAAAAAATCACCTTCCAAGTGAGGTTGTCAAGACTACAAAGAACTTATACAACAGTCTGAATAAAAGAATCATGATGAAAATTATTCCAAGGTGATTTTGAGTCGTATGTACATTTAAATGAGTGGAGCTCTGTTAAAGGCTCCAGCCAAATCCTGTGCTCAGCCACGCAGAGGACCAGATGTTTACGTGTCAACCATGCAGAGAACCAGATGTTTTCATGTCAACCTGGAAAAGGACTTCGGTTAATAAGAGCATGAGGAATGGGGCTACTTAGGGTCTAATAATTTTGATGCACGGGACAAGAGCCAGAAGCAATCAGTGTGAAATTAGTGGTTATGCAAAAGAGTAAATAAGAATAATTCACTGTATTTTACTGATTTCACCATCAGAAGATGCTGGGAATTGCTATCTTTTGCCATTCTTTCCTCCCAATGCAATTCCTGAGTCGCAGCCTGCCACAATGACCATTAGGGTCACAAGGAACTGAGGGTGCATTTTACATGTCCTGGAGTGCACGAGTGTCTGTCAAGGACCTCTGAGCTGGGGGGATTCCTGGGGAATATGTGAGGACCTGTGACACCTGGGGAGTCAAGCATGGCACCTCCACACAGGGAACAATACCTGGAGACAAATATCTCCTAGACTGCACCTAGGTCTTACGTGGAGATGCTTGCTTACTAAACAGAAGAACATACTCAGCCTTGTGGCCAAGATCCAGGGGTTCTTGGGAAGTTATGTTCTTGGCAGTGTAAACTTCAGTTGCGTCATGTTTAAGACTGTGGTAGCTATTTCATGGAAATAGAGACGGCAAAACACAAAAGTGTGCTCTGAAACAGAAATCCAAACGGAGAAGATACAAATGTAAAATAAACAAAATGATAGGGAAAAAAAACAAAAGCAAAACGTAGAGATATTTCTTTGCCTGGATTAAAGATTCTTGTCTCTAGCAGGTGAAGCGCCCACTAGAAAAAAAGTCTGACTCATCAGGTGCCCCTTGAGAAACAGCTAGAAAAAATACCAATGGCTGATAATGAACAGTAAATGTATCCACAGATAACATTCAGCCCAAACACACTTTGGAAAGGAAGAAAACTGAAATATGAACATGATTTCTTAGTCAGGCTGACTTAATCACCCATGTCTTAATCATCCAGCCCACAAAAGATAGTAACTTTCTATAGAACACTCTACTGAGAAAAAACTTTTTAAAATTTCCTGAGGTACACTTTTCAGAGGATAATAGGAGATAAAAATGTTCTGAACCAATACATCTCACAGGTATCATGACAATCCTCTGATCAGGTCATGTTATGCTAATAATTCAGCATTAAAGTGATTCTGAGGTAGGCAGAAATTCTATATCTATTTTGCATGGTGTCAGTCTGCCCTGGAAGACTTTTTTATCATTTCTGTCTTCCCTTATGTAGTTACAGACTACATAAAAGACTGCTGAAAAGAGCCAATCTGTGTGATGATGAGGGAGGGCAGTGGCAGTTCCTCTAGACAATCTCTCCCTCTCTCAGAACACTGCAGAGATTCATATTGCAGAGCCACGATAAACTGTGGGAAAACAATGAAAAACTGGCAGTCTCCTACAGTTGCTTCAGAACTCAGAGCAACCATACAGCTAAGTGACCTCTGCTTCTGCTAGGTCACCAAGAGGTAAATAACAAGAGAAAGGGAGTAAATGAAGCATTATTGTGCAGACTCTGCCTGTACTGTATCAGTTCTGTAGAAAAATAAAGGTTTCCTGTGTTCTCTTCCTCCATGGTCTCAATTGCATGATTAAGCGCAGCACTATGCTATGCGTGGTGTGAGTTAATTTGCCCCAGGCTGAGTACTGGGAGGTTCAGGGAAACAAAAAAGTTCCCAGAATGATGTGGTTTACTCAGTGAGAGCTTGGGTAAACTTCTTTATCTCTATGGCCTGGAATATATGGGCTGAGCAAGTCTTAAGCCTGTGCTTTAAACTGAGAAGCAGGAAGAGGGAAGCCTGGTCCTGCAGATTACCTATCCTTTTTCAAGCCACTTGTGCCTCCCCTATCCTTCTCCCCACACTTTACTCAGGCTATAATTTGCAGCACCATCTCCCAGTGACTGCATTTACAGAGCGTGGTCTTGCTCATAAAGAGCTAGTTGCATGCCTCGTGGTGATATTCTCAAGGAAATGCTTAGCCCTTCTCTAGCAAAAAGAAGGCTTAGAAAACGTTGGTGTTTTGGTTATGCTCTAAACTCAAAATAAAGCAGCTATATGAAATACAGAATTTAAAAAATTAAAAGTTTGTTTGTTTTATGCCTGTGATTTCTAGTCAGTCTCACGGATCCTAATTTAGGGTTTTTAAATGTTTAATACGCAGCGTACCATATTGAAGTCATTTTTGTTCCAGCAAAAGGGTGGTTGGATTGTCAGTCAAAATACGCAGCATGGTCAATATCTCTGCTGACTTGAAACCAGAGTTGACCATAATCCTAGAAGCCTTTATTCTTTCCAGTAATCCTCACACACAATAACAGCCCCAGTGAAGCAGTCAGGATTGCCCACTTCCGATGAGATAGCTGTGACTGGCCCACTATCTTCCACGTTCTGAATCTCACATGAAAATCTCATTTTTGTATGGCTTGGCCACATTCACTATTGAAATTCTTAATTTAAAGCAGTGGGTCTTCCAGGTATTTGGGTCAGAATTGCAGATTACATTTTGAATCTGAAATCTACTCCAGCCAGGTTTTGACATGCAGAGATTAACTGCTTTCACGATCCACTTAGTCCTTCTTCCTGCAAGGATCCAGACTGCAATTTATCTTTTACTTTTCTACTACTAATGAAATACCATGTGTTTAATGGGAACAAAGCAATACATGATTTCCCAGATTCAAGACCAGATTTGAAATAGCCATAGCTTTGAGCTGCAACCCTCTTTTATTTGCAACACTTGCTAATATGCAGAATGGGAATATGTTTCTCATAAAAGCCAGCACATGCTGCACTTACAGGCAGAATTACGCTATTGCCCACCAATATAACCTTTAGTAGCTACTTTGCAGTCAGTTGTCCACTAGATATTATGGAAAGAGTGCCAGAGTTGGTATGGTGACAAATCAGTGAACAGGAAAGGCAGACTGATGCATAAATAATGGAAACTGTAAAGATACATGTGTTTACAAGAGTAAAGAGGGAGAAAGATGAAGAAAGAAACCACAATAGATAGGGTATCTGGAAAATGTGTAGAATATCTGTTAAATATCTGAGCCTGAAAAAATTTTTCACAACAAGCTTATCTGACTGAAGGAGAATTAAGAATTTATTTCATTACATCTGGCTTTCAACAAAGTATCTGTAACTACATCAACCCTGGCTTGGGCAGACAGGCTGCTTTGGTGGTCACTTATTTTCCCATCAGAGACATTCAAGTTTATCTCAGATTAAAGTTCTACCATAATGAAATTTTATGATCTGCAACAGCAATCTATTCTCATTCAGACTGCTGATATATCACCCTGAGCATTCTGACAAGACAGAAGAGGTCTTGAAAAACAGGCCAAAAAATGCTGTGGATGTTTATGTACATCATACCATTCAGCTATTTCACAATGCTGAGATATTTCTATTTATATTTTCATCAGAGATAAGAGGTATTTATATTTTTCTCTAAGAACAGTTGATTAAATAATACTTGTCAACTAAATGTTAAGTTTGCACTGTTTTCAAGGAACAATATTAGAATTAGCTTTTTAAATGTTGAATTAGACTTTCTTGTAAGATGCCAGAAAAACCGCAATCTGACAACTGAGACCTTTGTAAGGATAGTTGTGCTCAAATGATAGTCTCAGGGTCTCAAGTTGATTTGGTTTTAGTTACTAGTGGAGACAGCCACCAGAAAAATACAACTTTTCCACATTTCATCTGGAGATACTGGCTCATGTACGTAGCCCTCGCTTGAACAGCATATTCAGGGGTAAGAGCTCGGCATGCCATCCAGCCAGGAATTATGTGACTAACACCAATGTCAGAAATATATCCTTGTGTCTGCCAGCATACAGACACAGAAGGAGCTGAGCCTGTAGTCACATCCTCTTCTCCTTCTTGCTTTGATTGCAGCTCTCATGCAGCATCAGTCTTACACAGGTATCATTCATGCTCACACCTTTCCTGGGTACATATGGCTCCCTTGCATGGCAAGTGCAGTTTGGCCCCTCACAGAATGACTTAGTCTTTCTTTACAGTCCCCTCTACTTTAAGAAACATTTCAATGCAATACATTCCCAGCTGGTAGATTCACCCCATGGAGCTACCAGAAGAATAGCTCTCCATATCTTGACAGAGTCCTACAACTTGATTGTTTCATAGCGGACTATGCAAGTGTCACACAAAAGCCAAATTTCAGAGTATAAAGTTCTTAATATATAAATCTGTGGTTCTCAGTTAGCAGTGACACTGTCTCAAGGAAAATACTCAAAATGTAGGGAAGGAAAACCTTAATGAGGTTACTGCATTTGTTAGACCATGCACACCCAAGTCACTGCCTGGCAAAACATACAAGTACTTCATTTTCTAAATAATTGGTGCTTGGTGAAATATTTGCGCGCACTTATCGCTGTGTCAGAGATGCCAAGGCCAATTGAACGTCTAAGGCATTCCTCAGCTGAGATGACAAAGGCCCTCCACTGCACAATTCATGCTTCTGGGGCTCAGTGAAACCTTTTATGTCACATGTCAGACAGACATACTCAGATGTATTTGCTCTGCATGACATTTGTGACATTCCTTCGTGATAACAATGGACTTTCTCATTTAAGCTGGATCAGTGAGAGTTATGTGAACAGGAAGGATATGAAGCCCATGCCACATGCAGTTTACTATGTGATATACACAATCTTTGCTTAAAAATGCTTTCAAACATTTCTTGTATCAGTGGGTTTGTTGCCATTTTAGTCTCAAAGGGACATTTCTGCTGTCTTAATATCTGCCAGTAATTAGCAGGCAAAGACAATTTAATCAATACTAAAATACCATTAATATATGAGGGGACTTATGATTTTATTTCATATCACCAGGAATTCTGTTATAAGCAAAAACAAACACCCTTTCCTTTTATCTCCAGCCCATCACTAAAGAAGAGAGCACTCCCTCTGGTATGCTGTAATAGCCCCATGCCATGTCAGATGCAAAGCAATCATAAATCCACTTTAGCTTGTTAGTTTACTGCTGCTTTCTATCACCAGACAAGCACAAAGCAACTGGAATGTGTCAGTGAATCTGGCCCTAAATCACACTTCTTTTTTTCTTTTTCAAGTGGTATTTTTAAGCTGTGCCAAGTAATAACATTCCAAGACACCCAGGGAAGGGAGTTACAGAACATTCACTGACTTTCTAGCATGTCTTTCTAGATTCTAGGAATTATTCTCCTGATTCAAGCAGCCAGTTCTCCAGGTTGCTTGGCACAGTTTGAGCAAAGCAATACAAGCCCAGCTGCAGTTTACTAGAGTAGTATGTACAAGTATAATGTTCCTGAAAAAGGTGCACAAGAACTCAATCATTCAGGATTTTTTTTGTTTGTTTGTTTTATAAATATATTTTGGAGAATTTGGAAATTGTAGTGGAAGAAAATTTTCTAAAAATTTTTCTAGGAGGAATAGCTTTCTTCCCTTTCTTACTTTCCTTTTATTTTGAAGAATGCTACGTCTATATTTTACTGCTGTTTTATCAAGAGGAAAACCAGAAGTACATAAGCAACAGTCAGGAAGATAAAGTTGCACTATTAATCCAAAGCTAAAAGTCGAATCTGAAGCAGGGTTTACAGGATATAAAAAAGCCACATAGAAGATGTAAAGACAGTGGCTGACGAACCTAGAGAGACGTTCTTTCTTTAGCAAGATATGGAAACACATAAAAGTCTCTTTAACCTCACATTCCTGACTAACTGTGTCTGGTTCCATAGTTAGACTAAATGAAATGGTAATTGCCCATCCATTACATTTGACAAGGATGCTGCTGTTATTAAAAAAAATAATTAAAAATTGCTTCTTTTGTGTGCCTTTCTATTCCAAAGAAAACCTTGAGAGTACACAAATGGTTCATGAGACATTATGATGATACGAGTACTCCTGTGACCAGGGAATGACTTATAAACATATGACTCTTAAAACTTATATTGTTTTGCTTAATGTGATTGAAAAGAGCAAGAATCTAATTCTTTTTTTCCCAAATCATGCGTAACAGCTTTAGTTGCTTTAAATAAATAAGTGGATCAAATCACCTACATATATAAAAAAAATTTTCTCAAGAAATCAAATACAATATACCAACATATAGTCAGCAGCAAGTCAAGTAATCTAGGGCACAAGAGAGACTATTTATACTGGGAGACAGCTACTATATTTGTCACTTAACTCTCCAGCCCAGCAAGACTTCAAATAGAGCCAGCAATTAAAGCTAGTTAGGCAATCAAAGGTTACATAGAGACAAATGAGGCCATAAAGGGGCCCTGCTCATAAAAAATTTTAAGAATTACAGATTTCTTTTGCATATATTCTGTTCTTCTTCCACAGAAAATGTATTACATAGGTATTTTACAGTGCTAACTTAGCAGCATATGCTTTCTCAGAGTAGCCTGAAAGAGAGAGAACTAATTAGAGATTGGTATAATGCAACGGCCTGATTTCACAAAGCTCTGAGATATGGTCTTCTTTTTCCCTGTAAGCCTGTATGTTTTCCTGATTTTTATGAAGCTAATTAAGTGCTGTCAAGGATTTCAGCCCTTGGTGCTATAGCTGTGGCTGTCTTTAATATAAGCATCTTAAAAGCAGCATAGCAACATGCTTTACTTTCAGAATATCCCATGCCCATACGCCTGCCACATGGGTGAAGAGCCCACCTATGCATGCCCTTGCCCTGAGCATGCTACCATGCAGGGAATGATGATGCCCAGAGGCTAAATCTATACTAGATCATAAAACACCAGGGACTGGTGCTCAGGTCAAGTGGCACAATTGCCTTTGTGTGTGAAGCTGTTCTGGGGGCTTATTGTAGGAGAAGTTGTAATCTATGATGTGTAAAATCCAGCCACTGGAGGTGTCTGTTTGCAAGTTAGAAAATAAAACGGTTACTGAGAAAAGAGGAAGGAAGTCCTAGAAATCATACATGACACAGTATCTCAGTTTCCATTCACTTCAACAGTTAGTCACGTTCTCAGACAACTTTCTGATTAACTGCACATTACCATATTTCACCTGTAACAGTGGTGTTGGCATTTGGGAAGCAGCCACAGGATAACATGATCACAGTATTATTCAGGTGGAAAGCAACCTTGGGAGGTCTCTAGTCCAAGCTGCTGCTCATTGCAGGGGTAGCTCTGAGGTCCAATCAGATTGCTCAGGGCTGGGTACTGTGGGGTTTGAAAACCTGACAGAGATAGCACAGCCTCTCTGGGCAACCTGCTACACTGCTTGATGGTCCTTAAGGTATCCGGGTGTTGGTTTATTTTTACTTTGTACAACTTTGTAGTTCTTCTGTTCCAATGTACCACTGTAGTTTTCTTGTTCACCTGCCATGCATCTCCTTAAAGAACCCATCTCTGTCTCCTGATGAGTGCCCTGTACAAGAGCACTGCTGTTAGATGCACCCAAAACTATCCCCTATCCGGGCTGAACAAGCCCACATTCCTCAGGCTTTTCCCAAAGTGCAAGTGTGCTGGTCCTCCTGAGCATCCTGGTGGCCTTCCACTGGACAATTCTCAAGTTCTGAACAATTAACATCTTCTGCACTTGTGGCTGAGGACAGAATTTGGGTGGGACTCCTCCTTTTAAAAGTTATTTAATTCAGTATGCATTTGTAATACAGTTCCTACTAGAGTTCTCACTTAAACCTGGCATCACAAACACTGCAGAGCTTTCAGATGTTCCTCTTTAGATTTTCACATCACAAATGAACGTCTCTATTATAATCATATGTGAAACTATACTCCATATTATTTTCCTTCACTCCCTTGAGGCTTTCACCTTTCTCTGCCTCTCTCCCTTTTTTCTCTTTCTCAATCCTTCCTTCTCTACACATCACATCTTCCTTAATATGGAAAAAAAACCTTCCAACTATCTTTTTTAATACTTTTGTTGAGAGCACTTTTAAACTCACAAGGCTGTAAAGTCACAAAACACACGAAAGGAAAAACCATTTAGGTCCAGCTTTGTTTTCTCTGATGTGTCTAGTCTTGTTTGGAATAATAATACTAATAATAGTAATAGTAGTGTATGATAGTAATAATAGTAGTAATAGTAGTGTGGTGCATCTTAAAGCAAGACTTGCCAAACTGTGAGACAATTTAAAATGAAAAATACGAAACAAAACAAAACAAAAAACGCCAAAACCAAACAACCACAGTCGGTTCTGACAGGTACAAAACATTTCTTTTCCGTGACTATTTTCAAATTGTTATCCCAGCAGTTAGTTAGCATTTAAAAAGAATAATTACCTTAAGCTGACAGGCTAAAACGATTTCTAATATATCGGAAATCTTCTGAACTATAATAATGAATGTAAAAGACCTATTTAAACCAGAAATATGACATTTCCTTCGAAAAGCACTAGTTAAAAGAGTTCAGTGTTTGGCAGCTGGTTGCCCTCTGCTTTGGACAGGGAGTTACAATTTTCTTACAAAAATTTCCCAGCTTTAGGCCGGGAAAATACATTTTGGAATTGGCATGCCAGTTTTGTATTTTGGTCATTACAATGGCTCTAAGCTAGGCAACAAAGCAGAGAATGAATCAAGGCACCTACTGTGTCATTCTGCCAGTGTGCATTCAGAGTGCTGCTCTTCCAAGGTTAAACCTTTCCTTCTGCTACTTGGACTCCTACAAAAAAAAGTGATCTATAAAAAAAATGTTTCTATTCTGTGCAGACAAATATTCAGACCAGAAAGGAAAAGCACGCTGAGGAGCATGATGGTCTAGTTAAATGGTCAGAAACAGTGTCAGAAGAAGAGGCTAAACTTCCCATCCCTGTTTCCAGTTTACTCCGTGGGTGCATGAAATTGAGCACAGCAGAAGTCCTGGCAGATGGTGCCAAAGCCCATTGAGTTGTTGTGTAAAAAGTATAATTATAAAGCCCTGGGCTGTCATTTTAAAAGAAGTGTCAGCCAAACCTGTCTGTGTGTATTGTACATGCCCAGAATACATTAGATGTATTGGGAACACGGGCAGAGGAATATTCACTATCCAGATTGCAACTCAGTTAGGCTCAGACACTCAGCTCTGCTCAAAACAGAGTAAACCTGGCTGTAGCTGGACATGAAAGTCACAGAATGAATTTTCTATGGCATTTGAGTGTTTCAAGTTGTGTGGTGTGTACTTTTATTGTGTGCATTTCATTTCAGCTTAAACTCTCCATTACCTACATAATTCCTGAGTTTTGATCTAGCTCTCAATATACCTACACCAGCTTTTTTCCTCTTTTTTCCTTGCTTCCTCTTTTTCCTTCCTTCTCTTTATGGTAGATGCCTACAAAAATAAGGATAGAACTGGTCACACAGCTCCAAGAAAACAGCTTCTATGTGACCCAGCCTCTCAAAGTTAGGAGTTCTTTCAAAGTAGTAATTTCAAAGGAGCAAGATAAATGCTGATGAACTGACCTTGTTTAAATATCTTGGACAAAATAAAATTGCTCATGCTGCATGCCAAAACCCACGCCAAAAATGGCTCTTAGATTTAAGAAGTCTTTGGAAATCTTTACCTAACGCAGCGTATTTCTCAAAAGACTTTTGATTTCAACTGCAGTTTTCTAATAAAAATCACTTTCCTGAGAAATGCCACTGCTTCTACCCACTAGCAGGACATGAGCTTTTTTTAAGTTAGATTATGACATACAAGTTGGCTATACCTTCTTGAGAAACACAGCAGACAGTTTCACCAAGCCCCAAATTTGTCTGTTTTGCACTGGTTTATGAGCAGTCAGTAGCCAGTAAACCCTGCTCCTTCAGTGCAATAACAAAAAGCAATGTGCATGACAGGCTAAAGTACAAAAACCTCATGCAGTTTGCCTCAGGATTGTCCTGGCAAGCTCCTATCAATTCTTCTTTAAAGACTTGAGGGAAAGTTGGATAAAAACATCATTGTTTTGTTCTCCAGCCATGACATGGTCTTGACTTTCACCAGACAATCAATCCCTTACAGAAGCTTCGTCTCGTCTTAGTGGTCCCTTGAAAGTGAGACTAGCATGGGCAGAAAAAACAAGGAAGGATTCTACTTAAGCATCTTAAAAGGAATGATGTCAAGAGGGACAAATCAAAACAATGCAAATTAAGAATGATTTATTATTTTTTCTCTCCTGGAACAAATTACAGCTTGTCACAAAAATGGTTCCAAATACTCGTGTGGTCTGGTTTTGGATTATCTCTATCTTTTGGGGTTTGTTTATTCAAAACAGTAAGTGATATATAATTAAAAATGCTAGGGTACTCAGTATTTCACACTGATGAGGGACATTTTGGATCAGATTACTAGCTGCTCATTTGTTCTTTTGCTTGTCTCGTTGTTCTTTGGCTAAGACAGCACCACTTGTTTATATGCCTTGATATGGGCTCAACAGTTAACGTGATGACCTAGCCCTGCCTTAGGGCTGTCCTTAGTCAAGGGAAATTCAGACCAGAATCCACTGGAGTATTTGTTTAACCACCCTACTGGGTCAGGAAAAGTGATCAGCATATTGGCAGATCAAGTCTACCTGTATGATACATCGATGGGAAAAAAAAACTTATATGGAACCTCTAAAGTTAATGTACATTGCACTTCTGGAACAAGCAGCTATTCAGGATTTGTTATTGGAAGATAAAGGAAGTACTTTTTCTCCCCTCTTATTGGAGAGACAGAAGAACATTCTTAAGGTTACACTTGGGTAAAGATAAATTGTCTAAGACCCTGGGTGTCTCACAAAGAACCCAAATCACTTTTGAAGGGTAGAGTATGGAGCACAGGGCATCACCAGCATTTTACATAGAACATATTCTAACACGCCGTTCTTGATTCAGAAATTATCAATATCTGATTATTTTGGGCTCATAATTCTTATGCTATTTTCTGCATTTCAGTCCCAGCCAAGGGGAAAAAAAAAGGCTTAGTACAATAAGAAAGCACAACCTAATCAAATATATTTAGAAATTCAGAAGTGGAAACAGAAAGAAACTACTGACACATACACATAGTGTATTGCATAATGAACTAATCAAATGTTACACTTAAAAGATCATCAGTAATGTGGTGGATAATCAAGTTCCTTAGGCAGCTATTGTTCAATTTTAGCATGATTGGAACAGTAAAAAGCTAAGGGAACACTGGCATTTTTGGTAGTGGGAGAAAAGGTTTCCACAAAGGTATTAAGTAAAAAGCAGTGTGATCTCAGGGGGTTAAAAAAGATTTATCAGGTCTTCCAAACTTACTGATTGTCACTGTATGACTTTTCGTCTGATGGCAAATTGATAATTGTTGCACAGATCCTGCACCATGTGGCAAAAGGTGCCTATTAAGGTCTTATCTCTGCAGTGACAGCATAAATGTATTTTACTGGGATCAGTATAATTCCCATCTATTCCACTCTGTCAACACATATGCATAAATTGAGACTAAACTTAATTCTAATTCAGATAGTGATTTCCTAATGACTGCCTAAAAAAGCCTTTTATTTTCTAGTCTCTGTGAAGGGTAGAAATCTTATTCCCAGCCTTATCCTAAGCACACAGAAAAACTGCACAACCATATGAAATGAGATTGTATCATGTCACTAAGGCTTCTCCTTAACTACCTCCAAACATTGCAAGTGTGCAATCCAGGTCATTCCCTGCATCTTTACCTGTTCCATCTGAGTATCAGGACACATTTTACTGTAAGGGTGACTGAGCCCTGGATCAGGTTGCTCAGGGAGATTGTGGAATCCCTAACCCTGGAGATATTTAAGTCACCTGTACATGGTCCTGGACAACCAGCTGTACATGGTCCTGTTTAGCAATGGAGTGGACCAGATGATCTCCAGAGGTCCCTTCCAACTTCAGTTTTTCTGTCATTCTGTGGTAGTCTAATCTTCAATGCCAAAAAAAATTCTTTCAAAGGAAAGAAAGTAAGACTTTCAAAGGAAAGATGATATGGAACTGGCTAAGAATGAAAAAAAAGCTGGGGCAGAATAGGGAATTCACTTAAATTCAAATATTTAGTAGGACACGCTATCTCAGACTACATCTTATCATAGCTCTTCATCCCATCCTGTTTACCATACATTTTGCTACATGACCCTGCTGTACATTTGCTTTTGCTGACAGCTGAGAGTGAGTGAAGACACAGCCAAACAGACTGATTGGACTTCTGCAGGATAATACATAACAAAACTCCCATCAAACATAAAATACTTGCCCCATTTATGTTACGCTTCTGTCTTTGTGATTTGGTCCCTATTAAACAGCCCAGAAACTTTACCAAAACCACAAAGAGCGTTCCCCCCAAATATATCTGAAAAGTGGCCACACCAGGTCTCTGTGGCAGTGAGATTTACCTATTGCCAGGTGCAGCAGCTGTTTCAGAATCCCTCTTCTCCTTAATAACTTCATTCTCTGGTAAAGCCAAATTCTATTTCCTTCAGGGTTCATTATTGCCTCATGAAGAAAAGTCCAAATAATTCTTCACTCTATAGCATATAATCTTCCTTTTTGCTCCACAGCTCTTAAGAAGCTGTTTTATTAAGACTGTTCTTTGACTGCTTTTCAGACAGGATCTTCCTGTATTCAGTCCTGGATATCTGTAGGGATGTCTGAAGTCTCTATCTGCATGATCTAAAATACCTTAGACACTTTTTATAACTTCCTAGTTAATTTTTAAGTACTCATCCTCTGATACCATTCAAAGAAGTCTTCCAGGCCTTCATTCATATATCAGTTCAGGAGACAGCCATATTTCATAATACTGGCATGAGTTCATCTCACTGAAGTTCACAGGAGTCCTTTGAGATGAAACCTGAAGATTTCCTTTATTTTAAGCAGTCTTGTAAGTGAAATACTTTGCTTTATGTGCAAAACACCTTAAAAGCAAAACCCTGTTCTGTTACTTTTCCAAATAACAGTTTGATTAACAGGTGAATCACACAACTTGCTATTAATTGACTTCAGGTTACTTTAGTTGGATATTAAAAACCACATTACAAAGATTTGTGATGTTTCTGTAAGATTGCATTCACTTCAGACTTGGTAACTGGCTAAGTACTTAATGAAGTGTTTTCGTACAGAAAATCATGGGCAAATTTTGGAAAGCTTGGATAAACCAACAGATGTCCAAATATTTAAATGTTTTTGAACTTGGTAAGTTGTGTTTCATGACAACCTCATGGCATGAGTTTCTCTCAAACACTTCCTAACTGTGACTGTGCCAAAAATTCACAAATGTTGTAATTTCTTAAAATATACTGACAGATGCATATTTAATTCTTCAGCAAATGATGCCCTGTAGCCATTTATAAACAATGTCAAACAGATATAATTGGTTTGATTTTGGAAAAGGCATTATGAACTATGAGTCTAACAGTGTTTCCTATAATCTCACTTCTTTTTTACAAAAGAAGTTCTTTTATAAAATATCAGGAATTATACTGAACAACTGGCAATCAGTTATGCTAAAGCAAGCAAAATCCTGTGATGGCTTCTTGAAGTCCCTAACACCTTTGCAACTTCAGAGTGTTTATCAGCACAGAAGTAATGGTTAAAGTCAGATCATCTTTTGTGAGATGAAAAGGAATGCCCAGAATCTTACACCTTCAAAATTTATCCAGTTAATCTAGCTCACCTAATCAAAGTGTTTTAAGGCATAAATTATTATGACAAGATTCTTTTAATAGATCACAAACAGCCAATAAAAATGTTTTTTTTCCTCCTCACACGTGTAGAAATAAATCATCTGTATAAAATAGAAAATGCCTGTTGTGCTTTTTATGAAAATAACAGTATCAGCTCAGACAATGTAGCCAAGGGTGGGACTACCAATGGTTATAAATAAAACATTAACAACGTCATTGTATTTCCCTTGACTTCCACGCTTGTATCTCTGGGGAAATAAAGGCCCTGTTAGTAAGTAACTTGAATTCCTGTCATTGTACTTTGGGAATCAGTTGCTTGAGATGAAAACCTACAACATATGCCTAAGGTTATCATATCTGGGGGCATTCACAAGCACTGATGTATAGTTAAAAAAAATTATTTTCTTTTTCTTTTTTTTTCTTTTTAGAAAAGCACAGAGTTAGAGAGACTTGTAATAAATCAATAAAAACAACAAACTGTGTGATGGCAGAAATTGCAGTGGAAAACTGAAATGTCCCACTTTTCTTTAAATTAAAAAATAACCACACTGTACTGTTATAATCATAACATTTTTTTAAAGTTTTCAGCCAGTCCAAAGTGTTGATGTGTCAAGCTTTGCAAAAACATCTATTCATCATTTCCTTCCTAATATCTTTCCCTCCTTTCTGCCACTACTCTGTTAAAGTGAGCTAATGGCAGCAAAACCTTAAGCGAAATGCTTTTTTCCTATTCTAGCAAATGCCAGTAGGTAATTTCCTCTCAGCTTTTACTAAAAATCTACCCTAGGTCACACAGAGCTGCTGCTAAACTTTTTCCATCAAGCTGTAGCATTGCTTTTCCTCTGAAAACATCTATTTTATTTTAGAAAGGACTAAACTGAATATAATCATATTATTTACTTATAGACCTTTCTTTGGTTGGTGTGGAGTTCTGATACCCATGCAAATTGGTCCCTTGTGGAGCCAAGCGTGGTGTGGGTAAGGATGGGATGGACCAATCAGTTTGAGAAATTAATGTCACAAAAAGTCAGCCAGATTCCAAAAGTCCTGCAATCCCAGTGCTGTCTCAAACACAGACCACTTCCTCCTCAAGACTGTAATACAAAAGAAATTCTTGGAAATGGAGGAGGAGCAGTCACATGGGTACAGAAGGAAACAAGAGCAATGGTCCCACGTTTCTCTGTGATGCTTCTCCAATATCTTTGGGTATTTTATACTTTCTATTTCAAAAAAACTCTGAAGGCCTTAAGACAAATAAGGCAGCACAGTATCAGCAGTTGTCTCTTTGGGGTTTAGTTCTTACATATCTTGACATCCAATTCTTTACTCTTTCCATTTGGTCAAAAAGTTTAAAGCTGTTCACTCACAAGGGACTGGCAAATTCTGGTGTCAGATGGTGGAAAGGGG
>VXAZ01003791.1:2097831-2109931 GCA_013399875.1 Gymnorhina tibicen | reverse complement strand
AAGGGAAGGGAAGGGAAGGGAAGGGAAGGGAAGGGAAGGGAAGGGAATAAATTATTTGTCTCAGACAAATTCTACCCATTTAACTTCACTGGTGTGGCCTATATAGGTAACTATTTCTAGTTAAACCAGGTCAGGGGATACTCTAACAAAAATATTGGCAGAGGCAGAAGAATGCATAAGCTCACATTTTCATACGTCTTAGTTTTCTAGTAACATATGATGAAAGAGACATCTAAATCAAATGCATTATTGCTCTAAGTTTCCTTTCTTGCCAGTAGGAGATACAGGTCCTTCAGGTTTCATACGGTCCAAATCACAGTCTGCATATGTTGATCTTTTCTCATAAAATACATGGGTTCAGGGAAAAATAAACTCCAAACAAAAATTACTCATTTAAGTTCATACATTAGTTGGAACTAAACCAGTTCAAATTTTGACACTGATATTTATCAAACAACTTGTATGAGAATGTGAAATTCTCAGGTCAAAACTTGTATTCAAGTGCTATTTGTGCATAGTCAGCAAAGCCTAGGCCATCAAATTCAGTCAACTTACTTTTTGCACAGAAATTGTCTTTAGATTTTCAGATAGTCTCAATAGATGTAATCATTTTGGTGATTCATACAAAAAAATTCCATTTATCAGAAAACATTGTTTTTTATTTTTAAGTACAAAAAAGTTAGGGTGTCAAAGTCTCTTCAGTAATGTAGAGTATCCTGTGTCCTTTGCTTGTGACATATTTATTACACC
Source organism: Gymnorhina tibicen (assembly GCA_013399875.1). Lineage (NCBI taxonomy): Eukaryota > Metazoa > Chordata > Aves > Passeriformes > Artamidae > Gymnorhina > Gymnorhina tibicen. Next base: position 2,109,181 of record VXAZ01003791.1, on the reverse strand, counting down.
TGGACTTTTTCCAGAAAAATAAATGAGTGATGTGAATTTATTTATTTTGGTATCACTGTTTTTAACTTTAAGATAATTGAATTCACCAAATATATTTATTATGAATGACCCTGTCTGTCCCTCCAAAAGACCAATGGCAGTGCTATTACTGATTTCCCAAAGAGAAGGATTATGTTCAAAACATCTGTATCAATGCCAAGGAAAAGTTTGTTTTGGTCTGAACTTATGGCTAATTCCCTAAGCCAAAAATAGACATAAAGGAAGTGTTTCACCCTGATCATTAATATTAACCCATTTGAATCAAAATACATGTTAATCTAACTGTGATTTTAGAAATGGAAACTGTATGGAACATTCACCCAGCCATTGTCTAGAAAAAGTGATCCAAATTTACTGGTGGCTTAAATGGTGAATAATGTTACACATGGAGAAATAATCGGTTAGGAAACAGATGTTAAGATGAGGAATAAATGATAAAAGAGACAATATGACATCATTTGTCCTTGAGTGTATCTAAAATTTATGTGACAAGACACAGACAAATTTAAGGAATCCTAATAAACTCAATAAACAGATGTAGGAAACAGGTTTTATTTTTAACCTATTTATCCTATCCTAAACCTTCTTTGAGCTAAATTCAGACACTAAGCTCCATCTCATCTAGTTTTAAACAGCTAAAATACTGAAAATTAAATCTGAGTTTGTCACTATACTCTCACCAGACCCAAAGGAGAGAGAATAATAGATTACCCAAAAGACAAATCCTCTGAGCAATCTTATACCCTAATGTCCAGATGCAATTAATCACATTCAGAGACAACTGATTTTATTCATGCAAAGAAATCTTACAGAAGCTGCTTCAGGTTTAGCATCTATCTTACAGATATCTAGCTTGGAAATTACTTTAATGCAGAGTACAGCCTCCAGCACACTTTTTGTGGGTAAACAAGGAGATCAGGAAAAACAGAGCTCCGTTTATCCAGAAAACATCTGCCATTGTCTAGTCATTGATGAAGGTTTTATTTGCCTCCTACTCTCTGAGAATTAATACAGTACTCATCAGACATAACTATGGCCAACCTGCAGAGGCTCGTTAGGCTACTTAGGTCTCCACCTAGCTTTAGAAAGGGAAGGCTTCTTTTTCCCTGTTCCACAGTTGCAATTCCCTTACCATTCAGACTGGAAGGCTCCATTGTTTTGCCAGATGACCCTTTTCCATCAGCTGCTCATCTTCTCTTCTAGCTGCATTACAAGTGGATCCAGCTCTGACTCTGTGAGAGCTTTGCTTACATTTGGGGCAGTGACTCACTAACTATGTGTCATTTCTCACCGGCAGAAGGGAATTCCAAGGTCCACAGCAACTCTGTCTTCAAGGCTTCCCTGAAACTTGCAGGATATGTCTGTATCAGTAAATAGGATTAGCCAGGAACCCAGGGTTCAGTGGCATGCTGTAACTTATTTGCACACATCTAAACCCTCTTGCCCACAACCCATCCCATCCTATATACACCGAAAATAAGTGTCTGTGTCCAGATTCTTTACTGAAACAGTCTCTGTCATGCATTATCCCATCCATAGCACACCCAGGCATTATCTAGGCCAGCTCTAGGTGGCACAGTCATAATCACACTGCTATGTGGGGGTTCTCTCAAGAGCGGTGAATTTAACTAACCCATCCATCAGCTAATTAGAAATATACGGAATTACACTTTCCTGTTTCCCAGAACTTGCTCTTGCACAATAATGTTTAGGTGTATAACTGTTCATGGTGTTCAGTGGGCTGGCATGCTCATGAAGCAAGTCACCTGCCAAGGGGTTGGCAGTAAGTGGGACATGAAGCCCTCAGAAATGATGGTCAATGTACATTCTTAGGAACATATTCATCAGGACCTGAGGGAATGGCTTGAAGTTGTGTCAAGGGAGGTTCAGATTGGGTATTAGAAAGAGTTTCTTCGCCCAGAGGGTGTTTGGGACTGGAACAGGCTCCCCAGGGAAGTGGTCACAGCACCAAGCCTGTCTGAGTTGAAGAAGCATTTGGACAATGCTCTTGGGCACATGGTGTGACTCTTGGGGATGGTCCTGTGCAGGATCAGGAGTTGGACTCAATGATCCTTGTGGGTCCCTTCCAGCTCAGCATATTTGTGATTCTGCGATCACTCAGCTGCTGATATGTGGTAGGAAGCACTGATTATTACAGCTAACGTGACAAACTAGGGAAGGAATCCAATTCTCTAGCTGTTCCCTTCCCTTTTATTCCGGATGCAAGAAATATATATACCAGTTTCATGTTTCACCTATTGAGCCTGCTGGGGTTTAAAATATTAAAAGGGGCAAAGGGGTTGCTTAAAATAGCAGCTGCAAAAGGAATGATGAGAAAGGGAGTGGAGCATATCTTTTATTAATAGTCAGGGCAAGCACAGAGATACATTGACAGGCTCATTATTGGTCTGAAGCATAACAGTGTCAACTAACCCCAACTGCCTTATGCCATCAATAAGCAGCAGTAAATCTGCCTGTTTGTATTATCAGTCCATAAAAAGGGTTCAAATTTAGTAGGAATTAATTTTAACATTTTTACATTTGTACTGACAAGATAATTTTGGCCAATTGGATGTTACTACGAAAGCTATTATATAACAGAGAAAATTACAGTTGCATTCTTACATGGTATGGCATCTTATCTTTGCCCTAATTCTCATGGCTTTTTACTTTTTGCATCTGGACTTCTGGCATAACACAGTTATGAAAGAAATGCTTTCAGTCAAGCAATTCAAAGGAAGGTTTGCATCAATCTAAATGCACAGAAATCATCTCTGAGGGATGCAACTTGTATTTAACCAGGAAATTCACACTAAAATAAAGTGTCTTGTTTGCAAGAGCATTCTGTGTTTAAAAATAGATGAAGCAATGATACTCATTCACATCATTAGAGTAGGTAGGCAAGGAATCTGTATGAGAACATGGGCTAATGGGTTATCATTCTATTATATTTAACCTAAAAATACAGTTTTCGTACTTTATTTTTAACATAATAGGAGCTAGCTCATTCTGCTGGCTATGAGCAGAAATAGGGGAAATGGCTCAGATATATTGAAATCCTCTTTGACATTTTGCCCAAATTAGAATGACCCTTTTGGAAGATGCAATATTTGCACTTGCTTTTCTTCATTGTCATTTAATCTTCTTCAACCGCTAGCCAGAAAAAGAAGTGATGAAGAACCAAGTGCAAGATAGTTATTGCACAATTTCAGTCCTGACTAGAAACCAAAAAAAAAAAAAAAATAGAAATGGATATAGACTGAGTTTCTAGCAGGTTAAAGTTATTTCCAAAAAGTGCCCAGAGCTGCATTTGCTAACACAAACTGTATGCACAGTTCTGCTAACATGAGGTAATACAGTACTGTGAATTTCTGTTCAGTTACTTTGCACATTTTACATGGTCCTATTCTGAAAGACAATTGCATATGAATGTCAGCCACACCAGAAAGGAGGAACATAGGGCACGGGAGTAAACCCCCAAATGATTTGATCTGTTGTGCAGATTAATGAGCACAGGAAGACAAAGATGTGCTAGAGTTGGGTTTGTAGGTCACCAGGAGACTGGCCTGGTGGAGAATGAGAAATGAACAGTACAAACCTGGAATGGTGAGAATGATGCAGAAGAATCTTGGGAACCACAACATCTACTTGTCATTTTCAAGATGCTGAATATTTATTTATTTTAAGGACATTATCATTATCTGCAGGTGAAAAGCCCTGGGGAATTTATTCCCTGCTTACAAAGAGCCTTTAGCGAGATAGATTCATGAGGACTGCAGCTAAGTTTGTAATAGGCTTTCTAAGAACTCCTCATCTGTTAGAATAGTCTTTCTGAAACCTGAAGTTGAAATTTCAGCACAGAATCAAACACATTTTATTCTGCCCACTTACTACAGAATCAGAACCCTTATTCCATTACAGTAAAAAGACTATAAATACATCTGTAGGAGAATACTGGCATTATGAAGGAGAGGAGGTATCAGCTTCTGCAAACAGTAAGGGAGCAAGATCACATTCCCAGAGGTAAAAAATGAAACAGTAGAAGAAATGTCAACAAATTCCACCTACGAAGGTAGAGGAGATAGTAGCAGCAATGCTTGAATATCAGTTTTGTCAAAACAGATATCTGAGTCATGCTGTTTGGCTGAGAATCTGTGAATATGAAGGGGTCTCAGGGTAATACATTCATGTCATATTCACAAACTTTGAAGCAGGAGAGTTGGAGAAGAAACCACAGGATTGTCTTGAGAAGAAATGGTATTCTGTGGCTGTGTCTTCCAGTAAAGTTCAAGTTCTTCTGTGGGAAGATTTCAATAGACATGGTCAAGGCTTCAGAAAGTATATCAGGTATAACAGGAAAAGATATGCCAGCAACATGATTTCAGTGACAGGGTGATAAAAATAAAATAATAATTTTTAAAAAAGAAAGAAACCAAGACATAATAATAAAAAGATCAGGGAAAAGTGAAGAAAGTAGCTGTAGAGAAGAGTAAACAATGGAATAGAGATAGAGCAGGACCTTGAAGACTACATTTGTACCTCATGGTAACTAGGGGAAAGTGAAGTGTGCACTGAAATTGTGCCATAATAGGGTATTTTACTTGAAAAAAAAAAGGCTGGCAGTAGCAGAAAATGTCCAGCTTAAAAACATGATGGGATGAGGTTAAGGAGTTAATTTCTGACTGATATTGAGGAGAATATGATTTCACTGGCCTGGAAGCCTAAGAGAAAGAGATACAGGTATGCTTCTCTAGCAAAATAGAGAAAGAAGGGTCATGAAGGGGAGGTCGCAACAAAATTGTACCTAAAGGTCAAGGATGGGAGAGAGCTAAAAACAGGTTAGGGAGAACTTTTCCCTGGAGAAATCAAAATGTATTTTTGAGCAGGAAGTAGCTTTGGAGAGTTCCTCTTGAAATAAGAATACTCCATTTCCTGGAGATAAAAAATAGATTGCTGTTAGGAGCAAAGAAGTCCACTTCAGAGAATGGTGGCTTGATCTAAGAGCAAATATGTGACCGGGCTACTAGAGCATCTACTGAACATTGTTGTAGATCTGTGAACTCAGAAACAAGTGAGGCAATGTTCTGTTAACAGCTGCAAGTGGATTCAGTCACCAAATTCATGCTTGTGCCAGCCGGGTACCAGAGTTTTGGGCTCCTCAGTCCAGAAGAGATACAGAGTGGCTGGAGAGACAGCAGCAAAGACACACAAAAATGACCTCCACAAGTCCTTTCCAACCTCAACCCTTATGTGATTCTGGTGATAGTATCTGGTGATATTAGTGTGACTACCAAACCTACTCAGATGAAGAACCAATGACAGCAGGAGAAAACATCACACAAAATCACAGTATTTGGAAACCAAAATGGATTCCAGAGAAACAAAACAACTACAATGTACTCGGGAGAAAAAAGGACAGCAAACTAAGAAAATAGTCCATTGTGCAGCAACAGAATGGTCTGTCTTTTATGGGGGACTTTGAGGTTGCTGGTCAATACCTGTAGGGGTTATGTTAAAGGATTATTTTAATAGTGACCGTGCACCTGAACAAAGGGACTCACTTAGGCCTTTAAGCCCAGATTCCTCAGTCTGTTAAAATATTGCAATGGAGGAAAGTTTCTGAACCCAGGAACATCTTAGTACCAGCAATAAAAAAGTCAGATGTTGAGGCTTCTTCCAGAGGCCACCTTCTATAAATAAAACAGGATCTGGAGACAGAATTCCTGTTTTGCCTTGGCTGACAGCATACAATCTTCTAGCACTAAATATAGATGTGTATAAAAACTGATATCAACAGTCTGAGCCTTCACCATATAAAAGGAGAAGACATTACTCCATTACAACATTTTTAAATGGTAGAAGCTAGATTTTGTTGCAAAATGCACAACAATAATACATGCCTGTTTTCAACATATTAAGGGCTGTGTTTGTTAACATCCTGAGAAGATATGCATCAATAGTAACTACAGAATGTCTATGTAGAATACAAATCCTTCAGCAACACTTTGAAAAATGTAGTTAAAGTAGCCATCTCATCAAGCAGCTGCACTGATTTGAAAGAGTGTGGTTTCAATTTATTAGATCTTGGCCTCTCAAAAACCTCCTACCAAAAATGTGGTGTCCAGTGGAAGCAATAGTGTTAGGAACTGCCTAAAAGTTAATAGCCAGCTTCAGTCTTTGCTGACCTGCAGAAGACAGTGCTCTGATGTTCTCTGAATTGAGAGCTGATGAGCTACAAAGATATTTCCATGGCCAACATCCAAAACTGAGAAAATGGCCAAGCACTGTTTTCATTCTCAATCCAACATTTGTTTGAAATAAAGGTGAAGAGCTTCTTCAAAGGTCTGATCAGTAAGGACCTACTTACACAGGTGAGATCTTTTTATGTCTTATCAGAGAAAATCTTAGAGCCCAAGGTCATGACATAAATTGTAGAAAGACTTTTCAAGATCTCTGAGCATTTGAGTAGCTTCCAGTCAATTGCATAAACAGTACTCCTACCTCTTGGGTTTATGGCATCTAAACACTATCTCTTGCTTATTCCACTGACTCTTTTGGTGCACTTTGGTGAAAGTCGCAGAATCATGGAATCGCTTAGGTTGGAAAAGACCCTGAAGATCATTAAGGCCCCTCAAAGGAACAATTCTCACCTTAGAAATAGAAGTGCCTCCCTCTCCAATGCAAGCAGAGGATCCCAGGGACTATTTCAGTTGTTAGGAAGTGCAGCCACATTACCGCCCAGGAGGAACCCCAGTGCCTTGTGGCAAGAACCAGCTTTCATCACCACTTAGGCCTGTCCCTACAGCAATAGATTTGATTTTGTAGCTAGGTGGAATCATCCTGTGCAGAGCCAAGCGTGAAGCAAACAAGAATCCTGTGGACAGCCAGCTCTCTGGCACATGAAATCACTCTTTTACTTCACAGCGTGGATTTCCTTATTCTGACGATTCTTAACTGAGTGATTTTATTGGTGTGCAGCTTATCAGTACATTTTAAAGCCAGAATGTTGCTGCAGGTTTGCTCTATCCAGATGAATGCAGTGTTTGTGTTACATGGCCAACTTGCAGAAAAGCATGGATGAGTGAATCACTGCACCTCTTGTTGACGTCAGACATTTTCTCTGGAAATGATTTTAATCCAGACTTGAAAAACTCGCCTGGAGTAATCTCTGTGTAACAACATAAACAATGTATGGTCAGTTATCACCTCCCTTGTACAAATGCATACATTACACAGCACAGCAGCTGAAACATGTACTTTTTTTTTTCTAACAACTGATCTTATCTAGGCTTCCCAGGAGATTCTGATCCAAACTTCTATTACAGCTGGCATTTAAGAGTAAACTAGCTCACTTTTACTCTATTGAAGTATCACGGGGAAAAAAAACCCAACAAAACCGTTTTAATCATTTCCATAAAATTCAGAAACATCATTCTTTCAAACCTGCAGCTACTTAACCAAACCCATTTCAGTAACTTTTCCCTTAATAGACAGTGATTCAGTGTATTTTATACCTCAATTTAATTACTCGCTGCTATATCAGTTTCAGAACTGTAATTTACCTTGTGATTTCCTTTGCTCATGCTGAATAGGAAGGCTGAGGGGAAAAAAATTTTACTAAGTGGCATATTGGTTTTAATCGTAGAGTTAGACGGGGAAAAAAATGTCAGTTTTCAACCAGTCTGACTCAAAGGCTTGAACTTAATTCCATATAAAAATCCTCAAACTCTTATTAAAAAAAGACTTCAAGAGAGAAACAAATGTTTTCTTCTTAGTACAAATTTGATTGTCTTTCATTGTTTTGCATCTTGCAATCATATACAATGTAATCTACGTTAAAACATGTATCTGCATCCAAACTTCATGTTTCATTTGTGGTATCTACTGATAAGGTTTTATTATAACTTTTTATGAGAAAATAAATTTTGCTTCATTGTTTCAAGAATTTGGTATAATGTCAATACACTACAGTGGACAGCCAACAGTATTATTTATGGAAGTTGCTTAGCTTTGTAAAAAAAGAGACAAAGCATAGCTACACATACTAAAAAGAATTCCATATTTTTGCATAAGTTTAGACTAAGAAAAAAACTGAAACAGAAAATGTCATTCTTCTTTATCATCTGTCCAGTATATGAATATATGCAGCTACAAAACTGCAATATCCTAATATCTCAGTTTCTCAAAGTACATTGATTCTTTCAAAATTGCCATTGGTAATGTTTCTATGGTAGCTTCTGTAACACCGAAGACTATTTTCTGACTTTAATTCAACTCATGCAGAGTGGCTCACACTGAGACAGCTATTCTTTCTATTCATCCCAGACTTGCCCCAGTTAGTGGGCAAATTTCCACCAGACTCAATAAGAAAAAAAGCAGGCCTGATGGGGCAGACTTCTGAGGCTGCTTTAGTTGCTGAACAACATAAACAGAAAATTAATGGAATTTGCAAAAGTACCTGCACACTCATAACAAAATTCTCACTGATTCAATAAGTATTACATGAATTAAAATATACTATCCTGCAGTGTTTCTCATGAGCTTGTTAATTAAAGGACTTTTTGGTGCCATAATTGTGACCACTTCTCCCGATTTATATTACATATAACATAATGATATTTAAAGTCTTTCTGTTGTTAAAAATCATCCTGGTGATGATTACAAGTTATCCAGTCTTTTTACTTTGTATATGACATTCCAAATTAGAAACAAAATAAAAGTCAGAACATTACCAGTCATTAATGGAAATGTTGCATCTGACATAATTAAAAGAGTGACTGGCTACAAGTCATATACTTGTTAATAGCTGGTGGGATGAAATGCAGTGGAAGTGCAGAGTACAATAAAATGAGTAACAGACAGTTAAGAGGATCTTTTAGGATGGGGTCCAGCTTTCCCTGCTTTGTACAAAAGTGAACTTTCCATAGGACAAGAAGTATTTCTGCTTCCCAGAAAAAAAAAAAAAGCCAGCTACATTAGCAGCAGCTTGCATAATCATATATAATGTATTCCATACAGTTCAGCAAGGAATTTCTTTCATAGCTTAATTAGCAGAGGCCACTTAAAGGGCACAAGTTTATTATATTTACAGATGTTTTTGTCTTGTTGCAGTCTAGATTACCCTTGTTAGTTGATCTTCATTCAAATTACAGTTAATTTGCCAAGATATCTGATATGGTCTTGGTATTCAACACATATTATCTTAATCCTCACATAAATTTATGTGAAACTGTGTTTTCCTTTAATTTCCATTAATTAAAGCAGACTTCTACCACAGCATATGCTAGGGTTTAATTCCTCAAATATCTGAAAAAATACTAGAAACAAAAAAAGGTGACAAACCTAGCTAGTTGCACCCCGAAGCAGCTTAGATGCTTTGTCACATAGACTCATTTTGTGCGATATTAAAGAGGAATGTGCTTCAGGTATCAACATCTGCCGAAAGTTCTCTATGTACTAAGTTTGTATATACTAACATTAAACATTTCAGAAACTAAATTGCTGTTGCTCAGACTTCTAGAGCTGAAGTAAGTGGCAGCAATGCAGCTGCCACCAGTAGCAAACACGTCTTATGAAGCTGTGATAAGAAAAATGTTAGCAAACATATCTCAATGTAGTCACAATACATTTCTTGATCATCAGGATCAGCATAGAAGCCTTTGAGACTTAGCTGGAACCTTGCAAGTAGAAAAGCATTTTGAGATTAAAGTTAATGCTGTGTTAATTGGCAAGAGTTTCTAAATCAATATTGCATTTAGCAAAACTTTGTTCACTTAGATTGCTGAATTGGAAATTGAGAAAATGCAAATGTGAAAACTGAAAAGACTGTTTAAATCCCCAGGGCTCAGGATATAATATTGAATTCAATGTTCATACTTTTATCTTTGGGAGAGGAATCAGTCATGGTGTTTAAAAAGGAATCATGCTACAAAACACAGTCTTGAAAAGCCTGAACTTGGAAAGATCAGTATTCCAGCTGGAGTGCAATCAGCCTCCAGGTACCCTTGTACAGTTTAGAAGTGACTTCAATGACTTTATTCCACAAGTACTATAATTTAAAATGGGAAGAAAAATTACTGTGACATAAATTAAGAAAATTATCAAGAATGATTAAGTGGGAAAGGTGTTTAATATAGCAATCTTTTTAACAAAGATGGAGATGCGCAAAGGAAGCTAAATGAGGACAAGGCTGTCTTCTACAGTAGCATAAGGGTGTGTTAGCAGGAGATGCTGGAAAGATGAGATAAATCAGATCACCAATTTTTGAAAAAAAGCTTATAGTTTTCAGTGTTTTCCCGTATGGGTATGTCAAAAATGTAGTTGAGCAGGCTGCTTCTGTAACAAAGCATGTATATATCCAAGATTTAGCATCCAGCATGATTTAAGGGAAAAAACATCAGGGAGATGTACATAGAGATGCTGAAAAATAGCTTTAAATTCAACTCTCTTTAGTTAGACATGCAATTGTCTCCAACCTGCACAGGCTGTTCTTAGTCTCCACAAAATCCTGTACAGATCTCTTTCCTTTTCTCCTCATGCTTCACTGAAGGATCCAACGACTGGAACGAGTTCACTGAGATCAGATGCCTTGCTAAGGCTGCCCAACGCGGCAACTAACCAGATAACCGAACTGCAACTTCAGAGTAGTCAAAATACTATTTCTGATGTAAGAAAGATTTTGTGAAGCGCTTTAAAACGTGGCACTAAACTCGTAGACGTTGCACAGGCAGCTTTTCCAGCGTGTGAGCCCCTCGGGCTGTGCAAGGGGGTCTCTGCAAGGGGGAGAACCCCGTACCCAGCTACTGGGAGTGAGCCTCGGACAGGACAGCGGGGAAGTGCCCTCTTCCTCCCAATTGTCCTCCAGCAATGCCCATACCTCTTGTAACAACCCTCCTGAAAAATTGTTTCAAAGCCCACAGAGTTGCTTCTTTTGGCTGCCAAGTCAGCCTGGTACAAGACATGGGGGAGGTCGCAGGGCATATCGCCCGGTCGGTACCGAGATCGGGAGCCTTTCGGCCGGGGGGGGACTCCTGACAGCGGTGATGGGAGGCTCCAGGGGGCCGGCGGGCGGGGGGGCTGGGCCGGGCTGCGCTGGGGGAGGAGGACGCGGGTGGGGTCTGGCTGTGACTGATGGGCCAGATGCGGTTGAATGTTTTAGAAAAGGGGGGGGCCTGCGCCACCAGCGCGACTTTAGCCACGGGGCGCGGTGCGCGGCTGACGGACACCGGGCTCTGCTGCAAGCGCCCGTCCGTGCCACCTCCTCGAGCGGAGCGCCCATCGCCGGCGCGCGGCGGCAGCCGGGCCCGGGCGG
>VXAZ01003791.1:2072951-2097485 GCA_013399875.1 Gymnorhina tibicen | reverse complement strand
CCCGGCCGCGCTGCCCAAGGGCGCGGGGGCGGCCGGCGGGCGGCCGCGCCCGGCCTCGCCCCCCATGTGCACGGGGCAGACGGAGATCAAGGAGACTTTCAAGTACATCAACACTGTCGTGTCCTGCTTGGTCTTCGTCCTGGGCATCATCGGCAACTCCACGCTGCTGCGCATCATCTACAAGAACAAGTGCATGAGGAACGGCCCCAACATTCTCATCGCCAGCTTGGCTTTGGGCGACCTGCTCCACATCATCATCGACATCCCCATCAGCGTCTACAAGGTGAGGAGGGGCCGGGGATGGATTCGGGAGCGGGTGCGGGGGTGCGGTGGTCACCCTTCAGTGCTCCTTGCTAGCCCCGGCAGATGGCCGTCCCCGCCGCGGGGACAGGCGTCCCTGCCTGGTTGGGAGACACCCGTGGACTTCACCTGACGCCAAAACCCTGCCGGAGAGTGGTATTTTGGTCAGATGTGGTCGCAGATGGCACCCTCTCTGTCCTCAGTCCCATCCCTCTCAGCCTTCCAGGCTGGGAATGGGGCAGAATGGAGGTGGCCAAGCTCTGATAATCACCTGGAAACAGGTGCTGTCGCAGGGATAAAGGAAGTAAATGCAATAGATGAATGTTCAGTGGGTTAGTCGAGGAATGGAGGGGAGGCACAGAAGACCCTCTCCTGTGGGTACCGCTTGGTCCCTTGCGCTCAGCTACGGCAGGCTTGGTCATGATAGTTCACATGGGTCTGTACAGTCCCTTTTGGCACGGGGGCTTTTCCAGGAGGAACCAAGATCGTTCAGCTGAGTGGTTTTATACACCTCTTGGTTGGGAGGCACGATGCTTTCCCGAGCTGTGAACCCTTTCCCTCCCTTTGCCAGTGTTGCAGCAGGGGCAGCCGAGAGGGAATGAGCCACACCTGCTGCTCTTGTATCTTCAGTAGTCTGTGTTTTGACTTGATAAGACTTGCCATGGAGGGAGTACAACCCCTGTCTTCTCTTCCCAGCTTGTGCCATCCATTTGTCCTTAGGAATTAGTTGGGCAGTTGAATCCAGCCTCTAGTTGTAATCTAGCACTCTTTGGAGGTGTACTGGAAATAACAAAGCTCCTTCTGCTTTGAAAGTTTACAGTGTGGATCCCTGAGCACCCATCAGTGACTTCATAAAGTAAATAGATGAAGACTCTTATATCACCTTCTCTTCACTTTGTATGCATGATTGTAAACTAGGGGTTACTTGTACTTTTAGAAAGACATGCTGAAGGGATGGATTTTGAATCCATAATTGCTCCCAGAAGCTGCTGAAATGAGAGACTCCTCTCTTTATCCTTCTAAAGTATTTAAGTATTACAAAACAGGGAATGTCATCATTGTGTTAAATTCATGATCCAGCTAATTTGGATTACATGAGAGTTCTCAGATTTGAACTTTCAGTGGTTTTTATACTATACACTCTCTTAATACTTGAGAGAGGAGTGTGCTCTTTTGAATGAACGTGAAATTTAGAAAACAAAATAACTGCTTTAAAAATGTGTTTCTGTAAAAAAATATATGGAACAGAAAGATTTTTTTCATCTGTTCTCAGAAAAATCAAAAAGACTAAATCGGTAACAGCTGCTCAGTAGAAGACTTTGCAATGTCAGTGATACTATTTCAAAATTAATTTAATGTTAAGATACAGTGATATACCTTAGTTCTTATCTTGATTGAATGTCACCAAGTATATTATTATGAGTAGGCTGGAGCAGGAGGAATAAAAGGTCAGACTGCTAACCAATAAATATTACACCAGCTGCAAGTCTGGGATTTTTATTATGCTATTGATAATGTCAGGAGCTGTGCAATAGCTCTCAGGTGCTAAATCTCCCACACTGCCACTCATCTTATTGAAGAGCTCATAATCACTTTATATTATCTCTTATAATAATGAGTGAAATATTTGCTGTTTTAAGACAGAATTTTTGAATAAATGAAAGTTTAAAAAAAAAACGAACAAAAAACCACCTATTAGATACTGTGTTTACTTAACCAAAATTTTGAGGGCAGTTTGACTTGATGATAACTTTTTATCAACTCTACATCCCATTTCATTCCAGAGCAACGCAGAGAATACTTACAACGCAGTAAAAAACTGGCTTTGGTCACTCAGCAGTAGGAGAATCAAAGGCTCCCTCAGTAAATCAAATACACTTAGCAATTGTAACTTGCAGTTTGAAACAATTTAAGACAGGATGAGCACACGTCCAGATTCAGAATTCGTTACCAGATCCTCAGTAAGGCAGCTGCATGAAAAAGAGTGTGAGAGAATTTCTCATGTTAATAAAATGCCAGCAGTTCTTTCCACAACACTTGCCCTAGAAAGTGTGAAAGTGTCTGTGAATGCTTTCCAGACAGACCCGTAGGAGACAATTCAAAAGCTGCGCTAGAAGAAGCTTTTTATTAGGTATTAAAAGGGATAACTGCAAAAGATGTCCCCTGTGACTATTTAAGTGAATACAGAAGTAGCTGAAAAAGTGTACAAATGAAAATTGACATCTTCTAAATCAAGGGCATCTAAAGAACAACAGGTGTTATCTAGATAGAGAGGCATATGCAGTCCAGTGCATAAGATGCTAATTAGTGCATTGCAGTTCCTAAATTTGAATATCATGCAATACATTCAGTAGAAAATGGAAAGTATCAGAATCTGTCACACAGTCAGGAAACTGGGTGTGAAATGAGGGCTTGAGGGGCAGTCAGTTCCAGCATGTAGAACCTGGCAGACCTTTTTGGCATTCTGGGTCCTGTTAAATGGTCTGGCTTTGCCTGGATCTCCGAGCTGCAGAATGGGAAGCAGAGGAAAGTCTGAGACAATCATTCTGCAGTATGTAATGTTTTGGCAGTATAGATACTTTGCAAAATCGCTGCTAATTGGATGTGCAGGTGATCCTGTGCTGCTCCACTAAACGGACTAAGTAAGCATGTCTTTGTTAATTTGAGGCCACAAACAGCAATCAAGGAGCAGAAGGATAGAGTAGGTGCTCAGTGAGTTTTTATGTCTTTGTCTGCACTTCAGTTTTGGAAGACAGTGGCAGCTTGTACACCTGACAATACAGGTCTGCAGTTCTGGACACCTTATGCTGACTTTTCCAAGTAAATAAAGTTGTTAAGTCCTGTGTGTAAGACACCAAAATGTCAGGACTGGAAATTCCAAACTTGCACTAGCTTTGTCTCTTATAGGCTTAAAAAGCCATAGTCAAGTCACACAGTAACATGCTTTCTCTTCTGATACACAAACAACACCTCTCTCTTATTTTGTGATATTTATTTCTGTATATTAAATCCAATTTATTCTCATGTCCCAGTGGATTTTTAACAAGGGGAGCAATCTAGGCTCTGCACATTATTGTGTGGCATTCTGAAATCCGACTACCAACAAATGTCTGAGGAAGAATATCTACCTGGCAATATTGTCACAGGTTCTTTTTTCTCAGAGCACAATGGAAGAGCAGAGAAAAAAAATTTCCAGGGAAGGAAAAAAATCTGGTCTTTATCCAAGCCAGTAATCAAGGGCCAGAATCAGCTTTGTAGGCACTGATTTATTTTCATTAACGTAATTTATGGATTATATAAAAATTATGGTTAACATAATATGGCATTATCAAGCTCTGGAAATACAAGAAAGACCAGATTAGGGACTCTATATACCATGCAGACACAAACTGGCTCCTCTTTTAATCCAGGTATTTTCTGAAAAAGGCTCTAAAAAAGATTTCCATGGAAATTTATTTGTGATGAACTTGCTAACTCTTGTAATGCAAGTACCTGTAGGCCATGCATCGTGATAAAGCCAACCTCTTTCTAACTTTCTAAATCAAGGTGCTTGTCTTTAGAAAGGAGTCTCGCTATTCCGTATTAGAACTCTTGGTCACTGGTTCTTCTGATGTTAAATAATGGACATTTCATTGGGAGAAATGTGTTATTTCCTTTCTTTCAACATCTGAACCACTTACTGGAGATCTCGCAAAGTTCCTCTCAGAATTTCTTACACAGATTTTATTGATCTCTGACCATATTAAACTAGAAGTCTGTCTTGCTTAAGAACACTTTATGGTGAACAAGTGAAGTTTATAGGCACTTAAGATCTGAACAGTCCAGTGGAGGAACCTGTCTGGACTCTGCAGGCAATGGCAGGGAGGGGTAACTTTGTTCTGTATTTAGATGGGAACAGTCTCGTCTGAAGTCAAGTGTATGGAATAGTGGAAATGTCTGGATGCTGTTAAAAGTACACATACACGGTTTTCATGGTGGATCTCCAAACTGAAGTAAGTTAGATGATGCTAGTATAGATTTGTAAATTTAAAGTAGGTTTTTTCATTATGTATACATTTTTTGTGTATACATTCACTTACAATATGCATGTGACAAATTTCAAAGCAAGTTTTCACCTGATTTGGCTTCTTCTTCTACCCTGTATTTGTGCATCCCAATCTTAGAAAGCATGGCTTTCTAAGTGGTTACTTTTGATGCAGTCCTTCCGCTGGGGTTGTGAAATTGCAGAAATTTTTTACTTTGACAGCACATTACAAGGTTTCTGTCATTTTCAAGACAACTGTATAAAATTATCTTAATTTTTTTTAAATTAAGTTTCTAAGCAGGAGTTATAGTAAAGACACAAGAAAAGAAAGTAATTACATGGCTCATATTAAGATTTTACACTGCTTATTGGATAGATCAGTAAAGCATTTCTAGCTAAGCTTGAAAACAGGAAATATATTTTCTTGTCCAGAGGGGAGATCCTCACCCTGACATGATTAGTGCTAAATATTAATAAGTTTGTAATGTTGTCTGACTTATCCCTGACTGTAACCTTAATTTCCTGGGCAAATTTTCTGTTTTGAAAAATTCTTGCTCCTATAAAATATCTGCATGACCTCCCCATGTCGAAAAAAAAAAATCAGGTGAAAATCTACCAGTCATTTCAGAGATATATTGAAAAACTGTTGTGTGTGAATTAGGTGTAGAGCTGCATGTCTGGTTTCTCTTGTACCTGCCGTTTATAATGATGAAAATCAAGTCCAGTGTCCTGCGAACAAGACTTGCTGTGAGCACACAGCTTGGCGGAAGCACGCATTCCTGCTCTGTATTTCCCGTGTGCATTCACTGCTCAGGACTGGAACACTGATGGGAATATTCCCATGCTTTGCTGCTTCTTCCTGCCTGACTCAGCCCGGCAGCAGCGGCAGGTTGGAGCCAGGTATCAGCCTTCTGCCTGGGGACCACAGCAGCTGAGCCCTAGAGCAGCGCGTCGTGCTCGCAGCCTGGCTCGTTCCAGCAGCAGATTGAGAACATCTTCCAGTTCTTGCACAACTGAGAGGAAGCAGAGTGGGAATTGTGATTCGCAGGTGTGTCTGTGTGAGTCACAGCATCTCTTGGGGCTACTTTCATAGCTCTGCAGCTTGCACATCAATTTAGGCTCGGATCTGTCTGGTCTGAGAAAGTGTTGGCAAGGAGTGCATCTGATGTATTGGTTCTTTCAAGTATGATTTCACTTCATTCTGCAATGTCTTCCCTTTCTATGTGTTCTGTTTCATCTTAAACACATCTCTGCTGCTCAGCAATTAAAACTCTGCCTGTGTAAAATAAGTGACTATAAAACATTGGAAAGGTCACTCGGAATACAGCCAGTGGTAGACTACTCTTGGCATCTTACTTATGAAAACACAGCAGTATTTTTCTCTTTGCTGCCTCTTGGCAGTATCTCCTCTCATGGCTCCAAGTCATTTGTTATTTGTAAAATGACAATCTTTTTACAGCTACTCTATTATGAATCATAAGAGAATCATTTTACTCATACAAAATTGCAATAGGCTACTTCTGTACTTCACTAAGAATTATCATTGCTCCTGTCCACAAAGCTGATGCTCCCAAATACTTTACACTGGATCTTCACTGTACTTTAGGGCCTTATTTGAAGGGGATGGCAATAGAGAGAACAAACAAAAACATCAAGGAAACATAGTTCAGGAATCAAAACATTCTTTTTTTTTCCCCTCTTACTTTCTTAATGTTTTCAAGCTTTTGAAAAAAGCGTATTTTTGGTGTAAAGCGTATCACTAACCACTTGCAATACCATGATAGAGAAACTTGTGACTCATGCATTAAAATGCTCAAATTTCACAATACATCAGCTGCAAGACATAAAGCTCATGTTCTTGCAATCCGGACCAGACAGCTGCATATCCATTCTGCCCTGATATAAGGGGACTGAATGTAAGTAATGTTTTTATGTTTTGATAAACTGAAGCTAATGTACCCTTTCTCTCAGTAGACTGCATTCAGTCATGTGCCATGCCTCTATAATCCCAAACTGGAGCTGGCTCAAATCCAGTCAGCTTGGAGCACAGGTGTGACCATCTGCACCTGAGAGATAAGTATTAGTTCAGCAAAATCTACAACATGCGGCTGAACCATTGTGATTTTAGGGAAGAGAGACAGGGAGTGTCTTGTACTCATACCAGCTAGATGTAAATAAAAGTTTTCAACTGAATCTGCCAATAGAGATTTGACCAAAGTTCTGCATTTCAGTTACAAAGACAAGAATATTTTACTTCAAAGTGCTTTTTTAATTAGTTCTCTCTGGTCTAATATACACACATGTACAATGTACAGTAGGCACCATAAATAAGTATACAATGTACTTGCTGCCCAGTCCTTGATTTCTATAGCAAATAGATGTGAAAAGTTGGAGATTCACTGCCTGATTGATATAAATTAAATTAGTCCAGGTGTCATTCACACTGTAGAGCATACAATTAGAACACATGTAATTATTCACATTACAGTTTTCATAGTAGATTGTTACTGTCACCCTCTTACAGCAATTCAGAAGAAGTCTCAGGTAGAGGCTTTACTGAAAATACTTTAATTACAGATTGTGTTATTTTCCCACATCACATAAGCAAAAGATACCGTATGGTTATTACAACCTCATCCCTACTTCCTCTGCTTTATTACTTTCCATAAAATTCTTGAGAAGCATAAATCCTTAGAATTTATTTCTTTGCTTCATTTCTACAGAGGCATTATATTTATTGTCGTACTTAAGAAGGTCATTGAAGAAATAGAAACCTGGGCCATGTTGCAGTTTGTCTACTGCTGTTCTTTTAAAGATTCCATTACAGCACAGGGCTAAAGCAGGTATTTGAAGGTATTCTGGTATCTGAAAATACTGGCAGGCACTTCATAGAGTTTCCAAGAGTTCATGGTCATGAAATATTCTTAACTTCCTTTGTGTTCAAATAAAATTATATTTAAATTATATCAGGACTCTTCAAAAAACTCTCATGGACCGTGTAAGTGTTTACCCTTAGATGGACATGTATGTTTGCATAAGGACTTGGCTGAACCAAACCAGTGTGAGCAGGCAACTCTGTGGCTGCCATCAGTTATGGAATCATGAAATCGTTAATGTTGGCAAAGATCTCTAAGATCATCAAGTCCAACCATCAACCTTGCACCACTGTGTTCATCCTTAAACCATGTCCCCAAGAGCCACAAGTACATCTTTTTTGAACACTTCCCTGAGCAGCCCTTTCAGTGAAATTTTTCCTAATACCCAATGTAAACCTTCCGTGGTGCAACTTGAGGCCATTTTCTCTTGTCCTGTTGCTTCTTACTTGGAGAAGAGGCCAACCCCCACTTCATTGCAGCCTCCTTTCAGGCAGTTGTAAAGAACAACACGGTCTCTTTTTCTCCTGACTAAACAGTCCCAGCTCCCTCAGCTGCTCCTCATACAACTTATTCTCCAGACCCTTCACCAGCTTTGTTGCCCTTCTCTGAACAGACTTCAGCCCCTCAATGTCTTTCTTGTAGTAAGGGGCCCAGAACTGGACACAGCACTTGAGGTGTGGCCTCACCAGTGCCACATACAGGGGGACAATCACTGCCCTGGCCCTTCTGATACAGACCAGGATGCCATTGGCCTTCTTGGCCAGCTGGACACACTGATAGCTCGCGTTCAGCCAGGTATAGACTAGCACCCCCAGGTCCTTTTCTGAGAGATCTTTCCAGCCACTTCCTAGCCACTCTTCCTGCCTGTAGTGCTGCATGGGACTGTTGTGACCCAAGTCTTGTTGAATGTCGTACCCTTGGCCTTGGCCCATCAACCCAGCCTGTCCAGAACCCTCCTTAGAGACTTCGTAGCCTTTCTGGTTCCCAGGAACATCCACACAGTATGATGAGTTATTTCTTCTATTCTTACAATGCTGTTAAATGTGTTGTCTGGAGAGACCTGAGCCAAGGGAAAGATTTTCCAGTCTCTTTTGGGTAGTCCTCATTCTTCCTTTTCCTTTTCCATTTTGTAGCTCTCTATCTGCAACAGATCCAAAGGATCTCATTTGAAGATAGTTATGAAAAACAGAGATGGGCTTAGATAATCTAACTAATTACAGAAACCCCAAAAGTTTACTCTTCTATATAACAATTGCGTCTGTTTCTTGACACAACCCTTGTCATGGAGAATGTTGTTTTAATGAAACTGGAAGATCTGGCTGCTGCTGTGGTGTATTTAACCATTAAAGAAGCTCACAGCAGAGTTCAAAGGTTAAATGTTGCTAAAGTGAGGCTACAGACCTGTTCATGGAATCAGCTGTGAGGAAGGTGCTTTCTGTGTCCAGTAAATCTTTTCCCGTAAAGCAGATAGAATGTATAGCTGGGGATGTGACAAGATTTCCATTGAAGTGTATGATTCAAAGTGTAAGTGAGCCAAGCTGAAATTCATTCTGCTGTTTTCTCTATTCCTTAGCACTTACAGATATGCTGAATGTGCAGATAGTCCTTTTGGTATTATTATACAGAACGTTGGAAGACTGGTCAATAAAGACCTTTAGTGAGGGATTCATCTGATCTGTCTTTACCTGCTGCAAAACATTTAAATCAAGCTATCTGCCTATGCTTCCTGAGTGTCCAGCGGGTCCTTTCATTTGTTATCAGATGGTCAGCTAAAAACTGCAGGGGATACATTTCTCTCCAGTGTTGCCTGACTTGTCAGCTGCTGCTTAGAGCCTAGACACTAAACTTCAAATAAACCTCACTCCAGATATGCACCTACTGGCTTTGTCCCTGTTCTGATCAGCCTCAAGTAATTTTCTGGTTTTCTGGTCAAGGGTGCATTGTTTGGAACATATAAGAAAAGCAACTCAAGGCAGATAAAGACAATTCAAAGATGAGGAAGATCCTCACCTGTTCTGTCATTTTTTACCATAAATACTGGGGTGATGAACTTAGAGGCAAAAGGAATGGAGTTTGCAGGGCTTAAAGAGGCAGGACTAAGACTTAATTGATACCCTTGTCCCACCAGGGAGTGACTACAAAGCTACTGTCTAGTTTTTAGGACGCACACCTCAGGGACTCTCCTGTGAAAAGGTTCTTCTTGACTAAGTTTTGCATAGAATCGTAAAATGGTTTGACTTGAACTTTAGAGACTGTCTATTTCCAGCCCCCATGACATGGGCAGGGACACCTTTCAGTGGACCAGGTTGCTGAGTGCCCTGTCCAGCCTGGCCTGGAACACTTCCAGAGATGGGGTATTCACAATATCTCAGTTTAAAGCCATTCCCCCTTTGTTTTATCACTAAATGCCCTTGTAAAAAGTCCCTCTCCAGCCTTCTTTCATGCCCCCTTTAGGTACTGAAAAGTTACTATAAAGTCTCCCCAGAGCTTTCTCTTCTCCAGTCTGAACAAACCCCATTCAGCCTTGTCTTAATAGGACAAGACCTAGTGGAAAAGGAAAACAGTCAAGACAGAACTCCATGTTTCAGCATTGGGAATGATTTTTTTAAAATAATTGTTGTTTTCTTTTCACAGCTACTTGCAGAGGACTGGCCCTTTGGTGTTGAAATGTGCAAATTAGTGCCCTTCATTCAAAAGGCGTCGGTGGGCATCACAGTGCTGAGTTTGTGTGCCCTCAGTATAGATAGGTGAGACCCATTTTTCATTGAAGTCTCTAATTTCTTTTCTATGTGGGCATTGGCTCAAATTCACCTTTCCACTCAGCTGATACAAAGAAAAGAAATTAATTTAAGCCAGTTAAACCAGGTGGGTTTTCTCGTATTTTTAATTTGTAAGTGTGTGCTGATGCTTCAGGTACCGAGCAGTCGCTTCTTGGAGTCGCATTAAAGGAATTGGAGTGCCAAAGTGGACTGCTGTGGAAATTGTCCTGATCTGGGTCATATCAGTGATACTGGCTGTTCCAGAAGCTATTGCATTTGACATGATTACGATGGAGTACAGAGGAAAGTATCTTAGAATCTGCTTGCTTCACCCCACACAGAAAACATCCTTTATGATGGTAAGTCACTACCATTTATAAAGCCTCTTGGAAGAGTTCCTTGGATCTTTGCAGTGTTGTGTGGATTGTAATGTGCACAGGTGTATGTGACTTGTAGATGAATATAATGTTCAAATGAAATACTGACATTTCTGAAGCATATTGGTTCAAAGAAGAGCATTCAGAAATCTTTGACTTTTTGTGGGCTTTGAACATATTGCTGTCTTGTCCTGTTGTCTCATCTGTAATGTACACCTTACAGAGATGCTTTTCAGGACAGACTGACCAATTATTTACAGCACACTTAGCAAAATGCTCAGCATTTAACTCATAACTATTTTTGCTCTGCTTTTTTCTTTACAGTTTTACAAGCAAGCTAAAGACTGGTGGCTGTTCAGCTTTTACTTCTGTTTGCCACTGGCTATCACAGCATTTTTCTATACTCTCATGACTTGTGAGATGTTACGAAAGAAAAGTGGGATGCAGATTGCTTTAAATGACCACTTAAAACAGGTAAAAATTTATCCCTGTCCACTCTCTAACTGTAGACAGGATAACTAATAACTTTATTGATTTTCCTGCCACATCATTCTGTTCTTGTATGACTTCAGGATTAAAAGCAAAGGGAGCTTTTCTAGTGGTGGTGCTGCTGAACTCATATACATATGTATATATCAGAAACCTAAGATTTTAACTGACAATCACAAAATTGTTTCTTTCTTGTTAGTTTGGTTTTAATTTTTCATATTTTATAGGGTTTATTTCTTCTTTACAATGAGAGTTTGCTATTTTGTAATGCAAGCTGAAGTCATGCTCTAGTCTAGAAGGTGGTGGTACAAAACTGTTAATTATTTTGAAACAAGTTCTTGCTGAACCCTAGTGAGGTTAGCAGTATATGTTAGCAGAACAAAACATATTCCAGCATACATTCCAAGTTACTAGTGCACCAGACACAAACATCAGATGTCACTAGAATTAAACTGTGTTTGTTCTACAATGTATATTTGTCCTCCTTTCCTCTTACCTGGTTAGAGTTGTATTTGGAATCTCTTGGGGCATTTAAAATAAGACCTGAGATCAAAGCACTAGGAAATGCAATTGAAAACAAGCTGGTATTTTAAAGTGATGGGGAGACAATTACATTCTTAATTTTAATTTAAATTATCGCTTAAATTAGTGCTTTTCATATTATTACTCATACTTCTTGAAATGAGCTATATTGAATCAGTACGAGACATCTAAAACAATGGAAAAGGTTAAGTACATATTCCAAGAAAATAAGCTATTTGATGTTTTCCTAACTCCTATTTTGAAAGGCTTTTTTATCATGTTTATTGAACATTTGGATATTAGAAGACAACAACAATCCAGAGAGAGAGAGAGAGAGGAACTATAACACTGTTCTGTCCAATTTTCTTTCTCAGAGACGTGAGGTGGCCAAAACTGTGTTCTGTCTGGTACTTGTTTTTGCCTTGTGTTGGCTCCCACTTCACTTAAGCAGAATCTTGAAACTCACTATTTATGATCAGAAGGACCCCAACAGATGTGAGCTTTTAAGGTGAGAATGCAAAAATAAAATGCCTGTATATTGTGGGCATTCTCCATAAGCATATTTGAATTTCCTATTGAACTAGCTTACTCTGTGTGTCTAGAATTGTCCCTGCCTCTTCATCTGGGACCCTTTGGTTTCAGTCCAATAGCAGAGACAGAAAATTGCGAGGAATTCCCTCTCTTTTCCCCATCTTCCTCTTGATCCTCTTTGGGACTGTTAGCATGTGGTGCTATGAGAATAGAAGGGGGATTTCTGTCCCTGTTTTCCCTTTCAACAGAACAGCTAGGATTCAATTTGTGCCAAAAAAACCTTGTGAACATCTTCTTCCAAAAGTTAAGATGGTTGGGTCTTCTGAAATTACTTCCACAGGAATAGTCTTCTGATTCAGACGTTATTGCTGAGTATAACTCTTACTTCCATGAGTTTATCCTGTTGCTTTAAGCCCCATTACCATTACATTTAATAACTAGTCTTGTTTGAGTGAAGCTGAGTCCAATTCTCATAGTTGTAAACCTCTACTAAGGCTTTTCAAAGCAAATGAGAAGTGTCTCACTTTAATTCCCACACAGCTTTTTTCTTGTGATGGACTACATCGGTATTAACATGGCTTCACTGAATTCCTGCATCAATCCAATAGCTCTGTATTTGGTGAGCAAAAGATTCCAGAACTGCTTTAAGGTAAGTGGCTGCTGGGAGTGCTGCTCCTCTGGTTAAAAGATGATGTCAGCAGTAAAATTAATTCCTTAATGTGCACAAAGTGTTTTGAATGGTCTTTAAATTTTACTTTAAATTTTAATTGGATTATGGTAAATTGTTCTCTCCCTCTCCTGCTGAAGCTCTGTAGGAAGGAATTAAGGTTTGATGGGAGCAAAAAGAGAAAGCAAAAGAGCAGAGTGTACAATAAACCCTCTGGGGACCATGCTAATCAGTGCTACATCACTTCCTGACTGAAGCTGGCACCCAGCTACTTCCAGAGCACTGACGAAGCAGACTCGGCGTGTGCTGCAGAGATTCACGTAGCCATATCCTCTGCATCCTGACAGGGAGGGTGCTGACCCTCCTCTCATCCTGACTGAGCACTTCAATCAGTCATGTAAGGCAGAGGGTGTAAATCCATACTTGCCCCTTTCCAGAGCCAGAGTTTTATGAGACAGACCTGGTCATAGTTCTGCTTGGTCTGAGTGAGAAGAGCTGGGCACTAATTCTCCACACGGGATTTCAGGCTCTGAACTGCATATGGATTGCAGCCCATCAATCCTTCAGCCTTCACGTCTACTTGGAAAATATCACGATTTGGGCATTTTTTGTGAACGCTTAACAATCTTCAGACAATGTATCAGAGTCCTTACATTGCCTATGGCAAATTCTTAGATTTTTCTTTTCATGCCAAGCATTTAACCACTGGCCACAGCTAGGGTTATTGTCTGGCTGTTTAAACTCCTTACTAGCAAGAGGAAAACATCTTTCAGTCAGAAGCCAGTCAGCTCTACATCTAGTAGTGTTACTGTATTTCCCACATAATTGTGACAGCACAGGTTGCAGAGGTTTTAGTGTTGGTCTTGTCTTCCCTGCCCATGCTGCTGGCTCCCTGAAAGAGTCACTGTAGCTGAGAGCATGTAAGAGATCTCCAGCATCCTGAGCATGGAAGCAAGTGAGTATGAGGAAGGGACTTCCAGCACCCAAAGGCCAGAGGAGCATGAGAAAAAGGTCTGCAGTACAGCTAGTAAATGTATGAATTGTATGTAGGTCTTCATTCTTCTTCTACTTACTTCTCTTTTTTCCACCTCAGAACAATGAGCTAAATAGCAGCATCTTGCTTAGAAAGCACAGGTGTGAATACATTTTTTCCCCAAGATTATCAGAGAAAGGACAACAAGTAGTCCTAATTTTATTTTCAGATGCATTTAGAATTGCAGACCAGATTTGAAGGGGCGTGTGTGTGGCTGTTACTATATATAACTGCTCAGTATAACTCTTACTGCACTCCAGCAGTAAGGTTGCCAATGGGGCTGTTTGAGCAACTCATAGTTGAACCCCATTTCTTTGCTTTATGCTGTAATCCCAAAACAGCAGCTTGCACATTTGCCATTCCCTACTGTACCCCTGAGGAAGGGCAGCTTTTCAGTGCATTTTGCCACATGTGCAAAACCAAAGTGATGTAAAATGTTTATTTCTTTTATTTTAACAGTCATGTTTGTGTTGCTGGTGCCAATCCAAAGATCTGTTGTCCCTGGAGGAAAGGCAGTCCTGTTTAAAGTTCAAAGCTAATGATCACGGATATGATAATTTCCGCTCCAGTAACAAGTACAGCTCTTCATAAAACAAGCATAAAAGGTATATTCTCTTACATTAATGCTGGTGCCTTTTTAAGTAAAAGTGGCAATTACTTTTAACAAGATGGTAACATCCAGAAAAATCTAGTTTTATATTTGCACAAAAAAAAAGAACATTAAAAAAAATTGCTCTAAAACTGTGTCATGTTGAAAATCACGGACATTTATGAAATCATCATTTATGGAACATGAAGAAAAGCATAGAAAGAACAAGTCATTGTTAGCACTTGAATACTTCTGAATCAGCACTTCCAAATGATCCCCACTTCCTGTACATTAAGCCATCGTTTGTATTCTCTGTAACAGTTATAGGAACTGAAGTCACAGTAATTATTAAGCAGCATAATATAAAGTTAATTGGATCAAAGCCATTATTATATATAACTCCGTGTATTATCTTTTATAAAGCGAATTAACCACCATCACTATTGTGAGTTTTTTTAAATAAAACATGAAATACTTTGTAATAGAAGTCTAAATGTTAAAAAGTAGAATTTTTATCAGGTATGTCATAGAGGTAGCTACTGAAAATATTAAAGGATGCAGTAAAGTCAAAAGTGCATTTTACTTTGATGACTGTTTTTACCTATTATTGTTAGAAGGAACCTCCAAAGGGCTCTATAAATTCCTTTCTGTAGCCACTGTGCATCTTCAGTGCATTTGGCAGCACTTTGGGTGTGAGTATTTGTGTTTACTGATAGCAAAGGAGAGAAAAACACACTAAAAGCAAAAAATTAATACTACCAGAAACATACAGACAATGGCTATTATTTCAGCTATTTTTAGCTGAAAACAAATAGATTGTATCCTGTGTAAATGTGGGCATTCCAGAGCTTGATAGTTCTTTACTGGAGATACTTTTGTGACAATTTCCAGCTGTTTTTGCTATTCCAAATACCGTCTTGGGGCAAAATTTTATAGAAATAGTGGGTGAAAAAAAAAGTAACCAAGGTAAAAAGAGAGAATTTGAACATCTATCTTCACTTCGATTTAAATCTTCATAAAGAAAATAATTCATGAACTGTACTTCTAGAGAACAGTACTATGTAGCATACTCACCTTCATACTTTTTTAAAATATATTCTACTTCTTTAGTTCAATATTTATAGGCGTAAGAAGATGTGTGATTAGTTTCTGCTTCTGTAAATAGTTTAGTGAAATGTAATTAATTGTAAAGTATTAAGATATGGGCAGGACCCTGTAAGAACAGAAAAAGATAAAGATGCCTGTAGTAAACATGATGTGTGTTGCCGGGAGCAATGCATATTTTGTATATACATGACAGGTCATTCTTTGACTTTTCATTTCCTATTAATTTGTTACAGATGTCCCCAAAGACTTATTAACATATTTCATGCACTAAGGCATGAGTTTTTTCAAGAAAAATTGTCATATACACAAACATGCTTTTATAAAAGACATGTTTTTAATAGGCTTGGTATTTTATTATAATAAAATTATTTATCAAAACTCAGGAATTTTTTTATTTTAAATTTCCAGATCTCACATGTAAGGATTTTTACCTTTTTTTTTCCAGTCTTGATTAAATCAACTTCCAGTTTTTTATTAAAGTGCCTTAAATGTGCTCAGGATAGGACAGCTTCCGTTAAAATGTTCAGCTGATGTTACCTTAGATGGGTTTCTGACTTTGGGTAGCTACAGCTACCTTGCAGACAGCTAAAAACGGGGTGGTGAGCCCCATTCCTGGTGTTGCCCCCACCAAAAGCTGGTAAGTGAACGCTTGTGTAATCAAGCTGAGGAGGACCTCTGCACATGCATTTGAGCATGGGCACGTGTGTGTTTGTGTGTGTGTGTGCAAGCGTGTGTGTTGTGTTCCACAAGGTTGCTGTTACCGTCTCGCTGCAGCACATCCACTCAGCTGCTGTAATGCTGAACTTTTATAAATATAAATCTATTTTAGGTTTCCTTCTTCACATTTTTACCTTCATTTTCATGGTAACTTTCCCACAGTAAGCCATGAATATCACTTCATGTCACCCTACCTGCATCTATTTCTGTGAAATGCGTTTCATCTGTTAAGGATGGATAATCAGTGAAATCCTAGAGTTGATACTGATCAGTGTTATTTTCATCAAGTTATATCGTTACAATATTGTACATGTATATTATTGTTATTTTTATTTAAAATATAGCTGTTGTATTGTCATCTGTGTAGCATACTTTTCTTTTTTTCCTGGACTAATTCTTTGTTAAGTCCTGCTAAGTCAGATATTTAGGTTTTCAAATAAAGACCATATATACTGTCCCATTTTTGGGTTCATATATAAATATTAGTACACTCTTTGTCACTTTTTCAGTATTATTCAAAGCAGTATTTTTATTGAAGCTTTCATTTCCTATAATAAAAAATTTCAAAACTTCTGTTCTTATGCAGTTCTAAGATTAAATCTCTTAATACTCCACACAGGTGTTTTCTGAAATCCTCAGGAGAGGTCTTTTCCTCCATTCACTGAAATCAGTAAACGTATAACCATGCAATTCAGTTCGAGCAGAATTAGGGCCTAGCATAGCTCTTTAAAAAAACCTATCTGACATTTGCTATTTTGAACAACAACAAAAAAAAGCTAAATACATTTTTTTTAAGGAGTTGATTAGAAAACATAGGAAAAGAGGGTGAAATCAGCTAGTGGGGTAAAGCATCCAGTCTAAGGCTCTCTAATCCTCAAATGGGGTCACAGGTAGCAGAACAACTGCACGGAGACACAGGCATCTTTATAGGAGTGCTTGCCCAGAGTGGTGTGACAGTAAGAGCCATCTGTCCCAGTGGTCTGAAGAGTTCGCACACAGTGGCTCAAGGTGCAAGAAACAACTTGTAAGAAACTACATCACAACTCCGTGTTTTGGCCTTCAGACAGCAGTTAGATATTAGTTCCCCAGCTGCTCTGAATTCTGCCTAAACTGAACTGAAACGCTGGTACTACACCTCAGAGAATCAAATGCAAAAGTTGATGGTTGTGGAGCATCTGCTATGAGCTGTGACATTTCAGTGTCCCAAACAGCTCTTGATCAAGACACAGCTGGCTTAGCAAGAGAATGTTGTACTTACTAAAATAAGGTTTAAAGGCTTTTTTAAAAACTGTTTTGTATAGCTGTGTAAAATAATTCTGTATTTCATTTTCTGTGATCACTTAAAATAGCAACTTCTGTGGTTCAAGCAGTGTAAACATCCTAAATTACCAATAAAATATTTGTAATTTTGATTAATTACAAAAAGATGTCTGACCTTTTTTCTCCTAGGGGGTCCCATTTAATTGTTAAACAGTGACAGTGATGTAAAAAGAAGCAAGCAATCCTAATCTAAATATCAAAGCTTTTGGGTGGGATGGTTTTATATAGCTATTTGAAAATTGGAGAGACTTCAGACTTGCATATGCATTGCAAAATTGTCTGATGTTTATTGGAACAATCATGCCTATCTTTGCTCTGCTTGTTTTTGCCCAGAACGTCAGTCGCAATCTCTTCTCTACACACCCTTATATAGTCACAAATTCTCTTGTGTTTGGGACATCACAAATACAAGGCAAGAAGCTTTGAGTTCATTAATTTAGAAGTGTATGCACTCAGTGCTGGAATATGCCACATGAAAACCATCATCCCTTTGTATGCTGACAGTGTAATTTTGTGCATATTTTAATTTACCTTTCTTGAAGCAGTGGAAAACTATCATGCTAAATATGCCTTAACTGGTCAAATATATAACTTTATTTGCTTGTGATATCTGTACATCCCAAAGTGTGTTTGATGCTACTGCTGTTTTTGTTTCAAATACTTAAGTTTCCTTCTGTTTGCTTGGTGGCCTGTTGCATCCACATAGATTTGTCTTTTTTCATAGTCCTAGGACCTTTAGCACATAGTTACAAGTTTCCAGTGCCTGGAACAGAAGCACCTGGAGCGATGAGATCCCTTCTAAGTAAATCTTCTACCCAGTATCTCTCCTGGCCTCCTCACTTCCTTTCCCTTTATCTTGTGCTGTCCAAGGTTTTCACCAACCGCTCATTATGAAGAAGCACTTCTTGCATATTTCTTTTAAGATCCTACAGCCTTCTACAAGTAGGCCAGAACTGCAGCTTGCTGTCAGTTTTCTAAACATGCTAGAGCTTTCCCAGCAACACACATGTACACTTACCTTACATTCTTCAAACACTGACTTACTCTGACCACTCTTGAGCAGGGCAGATATGGCCCTCTGGTGTTGGTGGAGCAGGATGGTCCAGCTGGTAACCTGTGGCTGGGTCTGGTCCACAGCGTGGTTCACATTTTATTGTACCTCCTGCAGCCTGCTGCTCTGACCACTACGTTCTTTTACTCTGCTCAAAAAGGCGACCGAGTTCTCCATGTACATGCTGTGCTCTTGGGTTCAAGTTTCTAAGACAAGTTGCTGAGCACTTCAGAAGACCAAGACAGACAAAAGGACTTAAAAGTGCTGTCATTAAATAAAACCCTGACATCTCTTTGGTCTTGTCAGTCTTCCTACGTTAGCTACGTAGGAGATCCCAAAGGTCAGCCCCACCAGTGAAAAGGCACTACACCCCCCCACCCCTTTTTGTTACTATCAGTAAGAAAAACCTACTGTAATGAAAAGTAAAACCTTCAGAAATTACTATTTTACCTTAGCGATCAGTATCCTAAACCTTCGTGAAATCACTGGGACAAACCAAGGATGTCCTGATTGTGGGAGGTAGTATCTGGAAGGAATTTTAAAATACAATGTGGCAAGTAGCCAGACACATCAATAGCTATATGATACCCATCAGCAGATATCTTCAACTTCAGTGTTGCTATAAAACTTTGCATCCTCTGTAGCCACCCTAGAGGAGGGCTTTGGAAAAAAAGTGGGAGTCAAATCCTGAAACCCAGTAAAACCTGAAAGGACACACTGATAAAGAATTAGGGTAACCAGACCTTCTTCACAAACCACATCCTCCAGAAGCTGCTTCAATTTGTTTTGCTCTTGGGTGAGCAGGATGAGAGGAAGCCTTTGTTGACCTTTTACCTTTTCATGATCTTCATCTCCCAAACTCACAAATAACTCACAAGCTGGATTACCCTGAAGAAACAAATCAGTGGTGAAACCAAGGGAGTCAGACAATGGCTCTCATTTGAAGCTATCAGGAGAAAGAATAATGACACATCCCAAGGAAGCTCACGTCTTCCCCAGATGAATGGGTTCAACACATGCAGCCTTTGCAGGAGACGGAGAGAAACATTCCAAGTTAACAAAACCAAAACTGGTGGAGTCGGTAAGTTTGAGTTGGAGCTGCAAGTGAAATGGCAGATTTCAAGCAAACTTGTTTTTTGTTTTTGTTTGTTGTTTGTTTGTGTGTTTGTTAATTAAACTAAACTGGAACAAGCACCATAATTGCTAATTGGTGTTCACAGGACCAGACTGGTTCGTGCAAAATATACAGGAAGCTTCTTCCTGGAATGCACCTACAGCAGGTAGCACGTCCTACAAATTTGGCCCCACTGGTCTCAAGGAACTAGCATAGATACAGCATCAAAGGTTCACATCTGCTGTAGTCAAATACTCAACATGTGCAATAACCAGGTGCATACACTTTTGATGTATATTTATATGAGTACACAGATAAGAATACATATGTATTTATGTATTTATACCTGTAAATATACAAATTAATTATATTTCATATTATGTAATATAATTTGTGTGGTATACAGAATGCTTTTCATTAGTTTTATCTGAAAAAGTTTTCAATGAAATAAAGAATTTTTTAAAAACCATATCAGTCTGAACAAAACGTAGCCCACTGTCTTTAAAAAAAACACAGACACACCACATTTAATGTGTCCTATCACTTTAATTTCGTATTTTGAATTTTAAGGGGGTTTTCATGTATTTGGAGACAATTTTGCATTAGTTCATGCCATAATATGAGTAATGTAAGCTATGTGTGTCACTCATGCAAACGATGAATGCCTAACCACTGGCCTAGTCTATTGCATTTTTAGACTTTTATGTTCATTAGCATGAATAATAAAGACCGCTGAGCACTGATGGAAATATTTTTATTGTTTTCTGATGTGGATATCTGTTTATAGTAATAAAAGTTTGAAATGCTGACAAATCGTGCACCACTCACACTGAATGGCTAAACTGTGACATCTAATGAAAAGATGCATAAACATTTATTATGTGGTATTCATAAATTCCAAAGAGATTTGGTTAGGAATAGGGTTAGGGTTAGGGTTAGGGTTAGGGTTAGGGTTAGGGTTGCCTTTTTAATAATTTATAATTTAAATAATTCATAGCAGTGAATGTCGTAACTTTTATGGCCATTTAATGACAACAGAAAAGATACTTTTCAAAAAAGTTCGAACTTCATATTTTTATAGGAGATGGAAACAGATTGTGAAATGACCCATGACATTAATGCTCTGCTTCAAGGACGTCCACATAGGTTATGAAGACACTTCCTGTCAAACTAACTACTAAAATTCTCTTGTTAAATTTGTGTGCCCAAATTTCATGTTAAAGAACAAATAGACAAAGAATATGGCAAGCTTCTTAATATTTACAACTCATTATTTAGTATTTATAAAAGTGTTCATACTGAAGTTGAGATATATCACTTACAAATGTCTTCAGAGGAAGAACGAGATGTCACAAATAGGTGAGGCCATTTAATATTTGTTTACATATGCACTCAGTTTATGCAAGAATTCAACAAATTATTTTTAGTTGACTGAAAAAAATAAATTTATACTCTAATAATATGCAAGTCACATGCCTTTAAATTACTCTGTAGACATATCTATGCATATATGCATTTTTACTTCTGTGTGCATGTAAATACCTACAGAAATATACATACCTAATATAAGTCAGGATGTTGGTCACAATAAAAAAGATGCTGAAAAAAATAGAGAAGGTATAGTTGGGAGTAAAAATACAAGAAATATATAGCATGTGTGATTTGCTGAGACTTCCACTGTGCTTTTGCCTGAACTGAAGAACTTAGAGCTTTCAGCTAGAAGTAACCAAATTCTCCAGCTCTTCGAGGTTTGACCGTCCTTACTCCAGTCTTCCCAATGAGCTGCAAAACCTGCAGGAGAATGACATTTCATGGCACTCTGACAAAAGAGCAGGAATGCCAGCCGTAGTCTCTTGGCCAAATTCCAAATTAAATAATTACAATCTGTTTCCTCTGTTCCTCTCACTTCCCGCCAGTTGCAGCGTGGGTTAGCAGAGCATCCTGCCCCACTCTTCACTTTCACACTCTTTATGGAGACATCTGCTCTGTCTTGTCCTGGAGGTGACCGCATTTCCACGCTAGAAAATGGGAGCCTCCCAAATCTGTTGTCAGTTTGTAGAGTATTTGGGAGTGTTTCAGAATGAAAAGCGAAATTTAAATGTAAAATCAGTGTCTTAGAGTTTCTTTAAGCATATGTTGACTCAAGGTTAAGTGGATATAAATCATCCCCTTTTTACTGACTTTGTTAAGTTTTATAAACATGTTTTAAAAGGCTTTTAAATCTTTGTGTATCATTGATTTGTATAGTTGCAGAGATTTATTGTGATCTGGAATTTGTTAAATAGTGCTCAAATATTTGAATAGGCATTAAGAATGTCTACAAGGTTGAGTGTAGAAAGCCATGAGCTGCAGAGATCAGTGTTCTCCAAGCTTAGGCTGAAGTAGTTGCACTGTTTCCAGAGCAAAACAGACTAACTTCTGTTCAACTCAAATCCTGGGTAGACTGAATTAGGGTCAGTCTGCTGTCATGCAGGTGGATGCTAAGTGAGGGATAACTAATTAGAAAGGCAAGACTAAGTGTTTGAACCATTAGACTATACAAGTATAACAAGTTCATCATCATTTATTGCCTGTATTAAAAAAAAAAAAAAGAGTTGCTTGCTTATATTCTGAAATTTCATAGACTGGTTTGGGTTGGAAGGAAAAAGCACTAGGTAGAAACACCTTCCACTAGACCAGGTTGGCTCAAAGCCCCATCCAACCTGGCCTGGAACACTTTGAGGGATGGGGCATCCACAACTTCTCTCAGCAAACTGTTCCAGTGCCTCACCACCCTCACCATAAGGCATTTCTTCCTAATATCCGGTCTAAACCCATAGTTTCAGTTTAAAGCTGTAACCCCTGCTTATATCATTATGTGCCCTTGTAAATAGTCCTTTTCCAGTGCCTCTCCAATATATTTGTTTGGAAGAATCAACAAAGAAGTGGCAATATTTGCTTTAAGGTATCTAATTACTTAAATGCACTTTCGGAGGATTTGACAGATAAGGAGAGATTGAGAGAAATGGGACTCCATACCCTGGAGAAAAGAGGGCTCGGGAGGATATCATTGTAATAATATAAATATAATGTAATATAAATACCTGCTGGCATTCAGTGGATATTTTGGAAAGCTTCTCTTATAACACACCAAAACTGACTTCATTGTGAGATAGCTGGACAGCTGAAATCAATGGATGTTTGTCAGACAAAGATGTGTTGAACCTTCTTAGAAAATAGTTTAGTTTGTTTCGTTTAGTTTAGTGTGGGCAAATGCATATCAGGTATAGTGCTAATAATACTAGGCAAGTACGTTTACTTTTCAGTTTAAATATTCAAAGCCTGTGTGTCTTCTTTCTGTAGACTCTCTGGGGTTTGTCTACCCTTTTATATCCTTCAACAGGGATTAAATTATGATGGTGCCTCTCACTGCATTGCTATTTCATTGTATAGGAAATATAAAGCCCTGATCTCTCAAGCATTTCTTTTTCTGAATAGTTTTTTTCTATAACTTGATTAAATAAGATGAACCTAGTGCATCTTTTGGAGAGTGAGAAGCAAAGGCATGTCTTATTTGTAAGGTGACACTAGTGATAGTGTATACACTCTCCTCCATTTTGTCCCATAAACAATTGTATGCATTTCGAGTGACGTTGAAGTAGTAATTCTGTTGTTCAGAAACCTTTGATTTTGTTGCACTTCTTGAAAAGCAGGAAGGAAGTTGTGAAACATACATCACATATATACAGA
The DNA here is from genome assembly GCA_013399875.1 of Gymnorhina tibicen. NCBI lineage: Eukaryota > Metazoa > Chordata > Aves > Passeriformes > Artamidae > Gymnorhina > Gymnorhina tibicen. The sequence goes on along the minus strand of VXAZ01003791.1, from coordinate 2,074,280 downwards.
TGTCTAGTACAGTTAAAGCAGATGCATTCCTTAATAGCAATTAAACAGGAGGAGGGAACACACTGTCCACTTCAATTAGGAATTTTCTCTTCAATGCTCCCTTACTTGACAAGGCTTGTCAGTTCCTTCACCTCATTCATATCAATATACTTTTACATTACTCCTGAAAATATGCACCACATTAAAAAACAACACCAGACTTCTATGTAAAACAGGATTATAGATTTGCAGCTGCAACTGCAGTGTAAGTACTTAAGACTGTGACATTTTGCTGTAATAGGCACATGATAGGTACTGACAAACTACTGCACAATATTTGAAAGATATTAAAATCAAAGTTATCTCACACTGGAACTCTACAAAATATTTATTATACATATGACTCTCCTTTCAGTGTGTCCCCGAATGAGATTTTTCTCTTTTTACAATGATGAAAACTTTAAATTATCTTTACAGCTTGATCTGATCTTTGCTTCTTTTAGCAGCGTAGACGACTCACCTTTACAAAATTTCACACTGATGGTTACAGACCACCTTAGTGGTCTCTGGTTCATCAAGACAGTTTTGAATTCTAGTACCATCTCCCAGACTGCTCCCAGATTCTTTCATACTCAATTCCTTAAGTGTACACTGTGTATAAACAGCCCAAAAGTGCTGAACAGAACCACATGCGCAAATGATTCTTGAAAAGTCTTACTTGAAATGATCTACCAGCTTGACAGAGATAGCTGCTGCTTAAGGATGGTTTTAAAACATTTTGAGTTCTGAACAACATTAGAGTGATTACTTTTTAGATAAATCTTCTTCAGGGTGTTCACGAGGACATTACATGAGACAAGGTCAAGGAAAAGTTGAAGTCCAGCCTCTAAGCTAGTCCTTATTTCTGTCTCACGTAAATCAAACACATTATTGCTCGAGCCACCATTGAAAATACAGATCTCCTGAGCAGACCCTTCTTTCTGTTCCTGTTCGTGCTGTATCCAAATGATTCTGGGGTGCCTTCTGCTGAAACTACCTTCCCACTCTGAGTTTGGACATGGATTGTCAGATGCAATAAAGAAGGGATGGAAACAATCCTATGGCCACTGTGACTATCCCAGAAAGACACCTCTTTTAAGGAGCTGTTTTCTGGGATATCAGTTCCTCTGGAGCAGAAGATAAGCAGAATTGGTGGCCTTGTCATGGCTACTACTTTGAGCAGAGTCAGCTGGAGGTTCTGGGCCTGAAGAAATGGCTTCTTGTTTGTGTGCAAGGGACAGGATCCTCAGCGCTGAACTGAATAGTATTCAAAGGAGCGAAGGGAAGGGAAGGGAAGGGAAGGGAAGGGAA
>VXAZ01003791.1:1970811-2072696 GCA_013399875.1 Gymnorhina tibicen | reverse complement strand
AGGGGAAGGGAACTTAAAAATCTGTTGTCAGGGCTGCCACATGAGCAGCTCACTCAGTTCGTGAGTGAAACAAAGAAAAGAAAGGCGAAAGAACAAAGACAGAAGAAGGACAGAGGCAGAGGGAACAGTTTCTGGTGCAGCTAGGTGCTCTGTAGATTATATTCTGTACCTCATGGTCCTCAGGTTTTAAAAAGCACAGTCACAGCACGTGATCCTTAATATAGCACAAAACCCACTCTGGGATGACACAGGATTTCTCAGCAGCCTTGTATTGCCACATGTCTGTCAGATATGCATTGGGCATGACATGGACTCCATAGGTTCACACACTAATATCCCCAGCAGACATTGGAGGACACTTCAAATGGAGATAATTTTGTTTCTTCCAAAACTAACCTACTTTGAAACTACTGAAATTGCCTTAAGGAGCGAACCAAATCCCAGCAAATAAAGAACACTGAGGGGTTTATTTACAAACTGCTGTAGACAAGAGACAGAAGCATTTACTTTGGGAAGAATAATTCAGGGGGCATCTAAAATTTAAATACAGATTACTCCCTCAGTCTACCATGGCTTAACCTACATATGTGTTCACTGTTTTTACACCCATCCTCAGCCTTCTCACCTATTTTTTTGTGTAATTCCTATTTATTTTTCTGTGTTTCTGTGCTTGCATGTAGGGAGAACACTGTAATTTTAATTTTGAGTTTTCTTCATGTATTTGTGTATTGACATTGTTGGTTTAGGGAAGCCTTTTTAGAAAGATGTCGTAAAGTTCCAAGTGACTATAAAATGCAGGAAACCCTTGTTAAAGGCAGAGTATGTAGTATACTCCCCTAGCCCAGACAGGTATCATGGAATCAGAGAATGTCTCCGGAAAATTCCAGGGATAAGACCCAGTAATACAAATAATTACTTGCATGTTACAAATATTTATCTGGAGTAAATAAAGAATAAGAGAGGTTCTGGTGCAATGACTCACCTACTGACTGATAGGATAAACAGTTACAAACAACTGTGAAAATGTTCCCATTTGATTTTTGTCATTTCATGGTTTTTCACAGATGAGTTATTCATTTCCTCATCATCTATTTCCTCTCCTCAGTATGAATAATTTCACAATAAATCCTCTGTTAAATGTTTCTCATTAAATGATGTAGGAACATCAGAGCCAAAAAACAGCTAAGAAAACCAGGAATAATGTGTCATAATGTGGCTATTATGCAGAGGGAACCAGACACCCTGTAATGTCTCACCTATATCTGGTGTCCAAATACATAAAAGAGTTTAAATACCACAATACAAGTTACAGTAGTGACTTTACCTTCATTAAAGAGAGGAGCACTTTATTGTGACCATTTTTTTTAGTACGTGAAAACAAACTTTTTTAGGGTCTATATTGAACTGTACATACATCAAACAGCTGCACAACCCTGGACTGTGCAGAGCCAGCTCCACAAAGGGAAGCAGCAAAGTCACATTACCACAGATGATTGACTGGCCCTTGTGTGTGACACGGTTAATTAGCCGGAGCTCATCACCAGAATACCACTGCTGTAGCGCTTATCAGATCTAAGGTAGCATCATCCCCGAGTCGTGCCATGTAGATACAGATAACCAGCTCTCTCAGAGCACATATCCATGCAGGCATAGATAAAGAGCAGAAGGGCTCAAATATCCAGTCTGATCCCATCAGTGACAGAGTCCACAGAGTCTCACAGGGTTATTTCTGCTTCAGGATAAGTAAATTTGCCTTTAGAGACAGGCCCAATCTAGATGTAAAAACTACTAGTGATGCCACACTACTTCAGTGAGTGAATATAGCCATTAATTTAATGGATTGTTAAGAAAAAAGTGCCTTATTTTGTGTTTGAGTTTTTAGCTTCACCTTTTTGACAGAGGAGATTACCAGACCTCTGGCTGCTGGACTGAACAGCTCTTTGTTATTTGTCCTGTTTTGTGTACTGTGACCAGTTATCCTTAAGTCATCACATTGATAAGCTGAGTAGATTGCACTGCTGGAGACTTTCCAGGTCCTTAATATTCCCATGGCTTTTCGTTGACCCTTCTCCAAATTATTCACATCCATCATGAATTCTGAGCACTAGAACTGGACACTCTATTCCAGTAGCAATTGCTTCTCTGCCAAAAGTGGCAACGCTGTAACCTTCCACTTCTGTCCAGTGGATATACCTAAGGAAAGTATTTGCCTTTTTTTTTCCATGTGGTCTCAATAACATGTCCTCTTCAGAATCTTTATTTCACAGCAAATCCTATCTCCTGTTTTTATGGCTTACATTTCTATCCCTGTATGATAGATCCTCTGTTTGGCTGTACAGAAATGTCTTTTTTTTTCCTATTCTTGCTTATACAGTGCACCTGGATACTCTTTGTTGCTGATCCCTCTCGTCTTAATTTTTCACTCCTGTTATCTTGTGTCATCACCAAATTTTGTCAGACAAAATGTGATGTCTTTTTGCCCAGTTGTGGGTAAAAATGCTCAATGACATAGAGCAAAAATTCTCCCCCTGGCACCTCATGGAAAATACAGTTAATCAAACAAGACACAGATACACTCCTATTTACAATTATGTTTGGAGAGAAAGAGTTTTGCATCGGTGTAATGTGTGCTACATTGACCTGTTTTTATGTGGTGTATTAATGAAAATCTCAGACAGTACCAAGTCAAAACTCTACCAGAAGTTTCTCAGTTCTCCAACCAAACTTGGATCTTCATCCAAAATATGCAGTAACTTTGCCAAGATATATTTCTCTCAATTTTATTGACTGAAATTAATTATATTAACATATCTTAATATTTTTAATCTGTGTATGTATACTGATCCATTATTTGTCCTAATACTGTGCTCTGACTGCCAGACCTGCATTATTCAGGTCTGGGCTTTTATCCATTTTCTGTTTTAAAATAATGGCACAGTGTTAACTTCTCTGCAGTCCTCTGGAAATTCCAAGGCTTCTTGAAAAGCAACCAGAGGTTCTTTACACTAATCTCAACATTAATCTCGACAAGGGTTTGGTTGCAAGATTATTGGAACTGATAACTTAAGATCATGTGATGTCTTGCACCTGCTAGCTATGCTTAGTACCACCGGAGGATATTAGATCAGCATCATCCAACAGGAAGACATAATTCATTTTTCTCCCCAGTCTGTAATAAAGAACTGAAGCACTTATGGAATGCTTCTGCCTTCTGTGTCAGTCACTGCAATTCTATTAGGGTCATCCTGCCTTTATTATTGTTAGTATACGTTTTGTTTGGATCTACCAAGAAAATGCTTTATCTTTAACCCAGATGGTTACTCTTCCATTTTGTAATCATTTTTCATTAATTTTCTTTATTTGCTGACTTCTATGCTGTTCACTGACACCACTCATAAATATATCTCCGGTATCACTCATAAATATGTCTTCTTTTTTATTATTTGTTCTGCTCTAATTTCTTGTACATCAAAACTGCTTCTTTTCTTAGATACAACACTGTTTTCTTTGGAATACTGCAGCTTTTTCAACCTCTAGTAACATATTTCGAAGCAAGTCCTAGTGATTCATATTTCTTTTCATAATTTTTCTTCTAACTGGATATGTGTATCCTATTGAGTGATAAGAATCAGTACTGTGCATACAACTAAGAGATGCAGACTGAATAGCAAAGGCTGCCACTCAGATGAATCAGGCACCCTGCCACTTCAGCTATCTGACAATGGACCAGCACAGGTTTAATGAGAGAAAACAATCTCAGAAGGATCTAGTTACCACTACTTTTTACAGAAAGCAGTGAAAATATCCCCATCACCAGACAGCAGTACCACCCTCATGTCAGCAGACAAAACACATATAGGAAAGCTTTGCTAGCACTGAAGATTTAAACTCACATAGCACTCAACAGCTACATCTTCATAGCAGCATACAAAAGACCAGTGTCAGATATGAAAAAAAAAATTCTATTTAAAGTTAGTTGCAGTCCTTGGTAGTCATTTTAATAATATGTACTATTTGTGCATGCTTAAAATGTGTTTTGTATTTTTTTTTATATTTATTGCCTACTTTCAGGCAATGAGAGGAAGCAACAAAATAAAAAGAAAAATCCCTTATACAGTATTTGGTTTGTTTTTTCTCTGGTTGTGGAAAGTAGAAGCTTTAGTGCATGTCTTTGGACACAAATGTGAAGGCTACAACTTACTCTGTTGTCTGATCCCAGGAAAGCGCAGAGTATCATTCCATTTTTTTCTTGGATCCACACATCTAGGCTGCCAGCACGAACACTTTCTGTAGCACCTCTGCAAACATGAATTCAACGGTTACAAACCCCAGTTGTTCTTTTGATGTGCGGCTCTGGTGTTCTTCCCGCTAGCCTTCCATGCCAATGTGCTTTCTCAGCACCAGCTTCATGGCAGAGCAGCATGGGACAGAGGCCAGGTGGAAATAAACTCCCCTAACCTAAAACCACAGTTTTTGTCAAACCTGAAATGTTGTACTTTAAAAAAAGGATGTGCCTATACAGAAACTCTGAGATCCTTAGAACAGAATACCTCCAGTGAAAAGTGTTGCTGTCCACTATGGTGATTTGGCAATCAGCTGATAAGAAAATGAAGAATAAGCTGAAACATAAGCACTTACTCATCTCTAAATAATAAATTTAGCAAACTAAAACCCTTCGTGCTTTCTCATAGATTAAATCTCTCAAATAATTTCATGTATTTAAAAAATAAAAAGCAATATGTTTTAGAAAAATTATGTAATATATTTTCTTTTGTCTTTTTATAAGCCTCTTGTCTACATGCCAGTAACTCCAGAGGTCTCTTCTACTTTTTTCAGGATTTGTGGGCACCCACTGCTTTCCCTTTGTTTACACACCCAGACATTTTATTATAGAAGGCAATCAGACTCAGTTAGACATGATTTACCCTTCGTGAACCACATTCTTTTCCTCCATGTACCTGGAAATGGTCTCCAGGAGGATTTGCTCGATAACTTCCCCACAGATTGAAGTGAGTGACTGGCCTGTAGTCTCCCAGATCCTCTTCCCTGCACTTTCTGAAGGTGTACATGACATTTGTCTTTGTCACATCATCAGGAACCTCCTGCACTCTCTACCACTTTTCAAAGACCATGCTGAAGAACATCCCAATCCACAAACCAGCTCCCTCAGCAATCTTTGATGCATTCTGTCCAGCCCCATGGACAGAATGTGTATATCCAATTTGTTTAAGTGGTCTCTAATTCCAGCACACCCTACTACAGGTAACATTTCTCTCCCCCCAGGCTCTGCCACAGAGATTTGGGAAGCTGGAAAGCAGACCTTGCCAGCAATAACCAAGTCACTCAGACTTCACCATTAAGCCTATTCAGCTGCAGATCAGTATTTTTGTTGGTTTTCCTTCTTCTCTCTACTTATTTATAGAAGTCCCTCTCATTGCCTTTCCTATCACTCATCAGTTTAAACTCCAGCCAGATTTGGGTTTTAAAGATTTCACCCCTTTAAGCTCAAGCTACAATTTCCATACTCCTAAGTTGATCCCCACTTCCATTTTCTGTGTATTTCTATTTTGTGTTTGAGCTCAGCCAGGAGTTCCCTGTTCAGCCGAGTTGGCCGCCTGCCACACCTGCTGTTTCCTGCACATCCGGATGGTCCCCTTGTGCTTTGAGGAGTTGTCCCTGGAGATCGCTGCCCTGCCCTGCTCCTTTGAGTGAGGTCTTGCTACGGAAGTCACTACCAAAGGTTTCAGCATTTCTACAATTCTGCTGGAAGAACAGTTTATATTAGGGTTTCCTAATCCACTTCAGACAAAGCAAACCAGGTGAACTGCTTAAACTAAAGAAATTAATCTGATCAGTTTTTCCTGAAATGAGTTAAGAAGTACTCACAAATTGCTTTAGGGCTGGATATAGGGCAGTAAATACCATAGAGGGGATAACAAACAGCTGGAGGCAAACAGACCACTGAAACTTGGTGAATCTATGTCTTCAGCCCAGGCTCAAATGGGCAATACTTAGAGCAAAATTAGGAAAGGTTGATCTGGCACCAATCAAAGAAAATGTTTTTCAAGTTATGTAGCAGAACCCCCACCCCCAGCACAAAACCTTATATTCATACATGTATATATATATATATGTGCAATTGTTGAACAATTAATTTTAAATTCATTTTGATATTTTAAATACTTTATATACCTCTAGATACCTGAGGTATTTTGATACTTTCTCTCAGTGTCTTTTACTAACACTGTTTCATTGCCTCTTAAATACTTCAATTCTTCACGTGTGAGAATGAAAGGTTCTGGTAAGTTCTGATAATATTCCAAACATGGGGTTTCAGCCAAATGAGTGGCAAGAGTCAAGATCATCTCAGACAAGCGTAATATGTTGAAGCTGCAGCTTCATGATCTGGATTATGGGATAAAGCCTTAACTTCCAGGAAAATAAAAAAGTAGAAGCATTTTTAAATTTTTTTAATGGATAAAGCCCTGAAAACATGTGCAAAATAAAATCTACTCTTGTAGTTACTAACTGCTCTTGAACAAGTGGTATCCCCTCCTTGCAGTCTTACTGGATATCCATACTCCTGGAGCCAAGTGCACAAGAACTCCAGCAGTGCTTGTGGTGATTTCTGATTGTCCTCACCTTGCCAGCAGGCTTGGAAAGGTTGAAGAATAGTAGAGCTGGAAGAAACTCTCTGCAGTTACACATGGGCCTTGTCACTGTGCAAAATCACAGCTTCTGGCCTTTAAATGTGCCATTGCCCTGTTTTTAAAAGTGCTTCACTGAGTGGTGTGTCCTACTGGTCACAGTGCCAATTTTGTGGTTGATATCCACCTGGGAAATGGTTTCTCCCATACTCTTAGCAGACATGATGTAGAGCCTTTACTAAACCCTTGCTTGGCACCTCTGTCATGGCTCTCCATTTGTCAGGACCATGAGGGCTGGCACAGCAGGCAAAATTTGGGGGAAGCTTAATGACTGGTCCCCTGCTTGTGGGATACACCAGAGGCCACCTCAGCACATGGGTCTCACGAGATACCTCTGCCAAAATCTCAAGAGATGAACAGAGTCCTGATCTATGTTTCCAGTTAAACAACAACCAACCAAATTTTGATATTTGCAAATATAGGTTGAATTTACATGTAATTTCAATAACGTTGCTGGCAAATAACAAAACTAATAGGGGAAAATATTATTCAGTTCCAGCCTTATATTTATTGCAACAGTTTTATAAAATTCAGTCACAAATAAATTATAAACATCAGTGCTTTTTAAAACAAAAAATATAGCAATTTTCATCTTTATTTCAAATACATACACTATTTTTCCCAGTTATTTCCTGGCTAAAAATTCTAATGCTCCCTCCACTGCTTGTTTTTTCATAATGATTTTGCCATTGTTAAGTCTCCTCCCCTCTACTGGAAATAACATTTCATTTTTCCCTCTCTTCAAACATCCTACTCTGCAGATGAGCAGGATACAGAAAAAGGCACACCTACTTACTGAATCTAAACATGCCTGAGTTATCATGACATCTTCAAAGTGCTCCTCTTCCTTCCACTCTTTCCCCCACCCTTGTTGCAACATACACATTACAATTGCTTTTGATGTCAATGTGTCTGGATTCCTGGTTCTAGTGACAACCGTCATTTAGGATACTTAAAAGAAAAATTGAAAGAGGAAGAACAAGTCAGACTAGGCCTATGTATTGCTGCAGGAAGCCTTCAGAACATAACTCATTTTAGACACGGGAATAATTGGATTAAAATCAGGGGGGTTTAAGCCATTTGTTTTAAGAAGCTGTGGAAATATCTTACAAGACCAAAGACTAAGGGCCAAACTTAGATCCATGGTTTTGTATCCATAGAATAACTTGGTACGTTGAGGTATGCTAGGAACCAGGAACCGAAGAGCAGATTAATGCTGTCAGCCATGCTAAGGCCTGAGTGGAGGTTTTCAGTTGCCTAAACACCAGTGATCAGAACAGCTGGAGATGTCCTGCCTGCTCTCCCCAGTGTCTTCTTGTGTGCCACAGCTGATGTGCTCAGTGTAATGCGTGGTGAGGCACCTCCCTGAGGTCTCTGGGTCATCTCCCACAGATGCCCTCCCTAACCACCCTCCCCCCCACAGTTATTGACCCAACTAACAACTCTACGTGGGCAGTGACGTTTTGGATACTGTCCCACATCCACACCAGTCAACCTCCTGTGACAGTCTGCATCTAAGCAGGCACTAGATTGCTACAATTTTGGCAGAGCTGAGCAGCTCAGCATATATCTCATGTTTATACATAACTGGGATTTTAAATTATGCCTGTTTTCCAAGAAACCCAGTCTGGCAGGTAGACTCTGTGCACACATAACACACTTCTAAGGCATAAACTCCATGAAGAATACACCAGTCATGACTACCTTCCTTCTGAAATTCAAAACCAGAGTATTTGCTATGCAAAAAAATGGTATTTACTATTCCAAAAAAAAAAAAAAGTTATTCACTGTCTTATTTCTTCCCAACCCTTCAGAAAGCAACTCAAGAGACACCTTCCAAGGAGCAGGGGATGACAACACTGTTTTCAAATGTCAGTTTGCCTTTTCTCACCTCCAAAACGTGTACCAGATATCAGGCTACAGGCTGCTTATGTCAAGAAGCAAGGCTTATCTATTCCTGATGTTCATCTGTGCTAGTACACATAAATCAAAAGTGCGGCCAAGATTGATTAGTCTGGAAAACAGCAGAGAGCTGATTACTCTTCTCCTGCAATTAGGACACTCACAAACGTGGGCTTCTCATTCCTACTCCAATGTCTGCATTTGACACGAAACAGTCACTAGCTAGCACAAGCACTGAGTGCATTCATGATTTTCTTTTCTTGCTAAATTATGCAAAGCCCTGAATGTAAAGAAAAAACTCCGATGAAATCTGTCTTTCTTCACCAGAAAGAATGCCTCATCAACACATTTCAAAAGTCATCACAAAAAAGCTGGATTTGCTGGCTGAGACTAGATAGGATCTATTCAAGTCTCTATTTAGAACAAGGATGGTAAGGTCACTGCAAGTCAGTCAGCAGAAGTATTTAATTCAGAAATCAAATTATTTTGGATTGCTATTTGTATTTCTTGTTATATATGAAAAGAGAAGAAATCCATTAAGCTGCAACTTGTGAGACAGGCTAGGAATTAGTTCTAAATTCTGATTTTTTAGAGTGGCATAGATAGCAAAGATACATCAGTGTTAACACTGGCACAGATACACACAAACCTAAAACTGCTGATGGAAAAAGCCTTTTACTTTTCTTAAAACAAATGGTAAATAAAATGGAGTCTACCTGAATGTCATGTGATAGACTGCTTTGCAAATCTGGTATTTCTGTCAATGTCCTTATGTAATCTTTTTTCTTCTGCACTTAGAAGATTTTCTAAAGTGTTTCGGGGGGGGGAGGTTGTGTGTGTAGTATTTTGGGCATCTACAAAAATATTTAAATTCAGTTTAATTTCCACTACTATATATTATCTCTAAAGCAAACCAAACAATAAAACATGTTTTAAATTTCACACCTAGAACTGCACATATGGGTTCTTTTTCTTGTAATAAATTTATTTAATGTTTTAAATTTTAACAAGAACAGTGGAGAACATTATGACTTCTTGGTATACAGGTTTTTTGGGCTCTTTTAAATAGATAATTAACTTAATTTGAGAGTATGATATAATGGGTGTTTTCAGTCCCAAATTCCAAATGTAGTCCATCCATATGTGTGCACATTTCTGCAGAACATCACACAAAACCTCTGGGAAAATCCAGCCTCAGCAACCAAGGGAAACCACACTCTTATCACCGTGCTGGCAAAACCAGCAATGCTTTATCTGTGTTGGCATCTGGTCTTTTACCAAGGTCACAGAGAGCAGACCACAGGCAAGCAGGCAAAATTCCTACTCCATAGCAGAGGACCATTACTTCCCAGGCTATTCATTACACACAGCTTTTGCCTGGTCCAGGAGAATTGTGCAGGATCTTTACTGTTCTTCAGAATTGCTGAAAAACACACATTTTCAATGGCCATGTTGCTTCCACATGGCTTCATTTTCTGCCTGGAAACTCAATTATGGTAGATTTAAGAGAATTTTGAATATTCATCTATGATTCAGTGTGGAAATCCTGAATAATATTCTGATCTCCTGTCTACATAACCTGGGCTTGTTTGCAGCAAGATCAGCCAGAGATCAGCTGCACAGGAGGTTCACTGAGAACATGTCCCATTTGCAGCATGTTTCGTCTTTACTTTCACATTTCAAACTGAAAGAGGGTAGATTGGGATTAGATATTGGGTTTACCCTGAGACTGGTGAGGCACTGGAACAGTTCGCTCAAAGCTGTGGATGCACCCCCCACCCCATACCCAGGACACAAGGAACACCCACATTCCTAGGACATTCCCTAGATCAGGGATACAAATGCTCCCCAGAAGAGTTTGTGTTGTGGTGCTTGCATCAAGCCCTGGTGTAATCCCTTTATTAATAAAACATGGTTGAGCAGTCCCATCAGAACTGAGCTGAAGCCAGGATGCCCTGCCACAAATTTTTCTTCTCCCAAGGATTCAGAAGCAGGGACCTGGTTGGCACCCTCATTACCTCACAGACACCGCCATTCCTCACAGAATCACAGAATGGTTAAGGTTGGAAGGCACCCTGGAGGCTATCTGATCCACCACCCCTGCTCAAGCAAGACCACCTACAGCTGGTTGCTCAGGACCATGTCCAGACAGCTTTTCCAGTGGGGGAAACTCTACTACCACTGTGGGAAACCTGTTCCAGTGCTCAGTCTTCCTCACAATAAGAATAGTGTTTCCTGATGTATGAGTTTGTGGCCGTTGCCTCGTACCTTCACCCCTGCACAGAGATTCAGCTTTAACAGCAAATGAGGACCCTCCCTGCATCTTTACTTTAGCAGAGATTATATAAAATAGCAGCTAGGGATTCAAAGCTCTTTGTAAAAAGAAGGACTCAAAAACCAATGCTCCCATTTCCTATTTCATGAGTTCCATGTCCTGCCTCGATTCACATGGCGAAGTGAACCTAAGTGTTGTCCAAGTGCTCAGTGGAGCATGGGCACCTATCAACTGCAGAGGGCTTTATCTCCATTTTGTGCAGGTATCTAAGGACTTTCTAGGTATAGAAGGGCTTATAGTCCACAGGAGTCACGGGTACCACAAGTGGCACGCTTCATGTAGCCCTACATGTCTTCATTGGCCTGTAAATGGATCAAATAATGCATCAATAGAAGACAGATTCCTTGACAGTATCAGAGGCAAAAACTATCATATAAAATAGATTGTTAGTAGTATCCAATAAACACATCGTGTCTTAAACACTATTTTACTTTATTAGAATGTAACAAAGATTGGAAGACATGATGACAAGTAGCAATTACATTAATAATTTTGTTTATTGCTTACTGAGTCACTTGAGTCATCCTGAAAGAGACTGAACAACCAGTTTGGCAAGTCTCTCTGAAGAATGGGTACTTAACATTTAACAGAAGCATTATTAGTTTGCCCTTTAATACCCCCTGTACTTCAAACCTGACAGCAGTTCAGCATTCAGCCTCCTCTGCATTCAATCTAAATCCCATTAAAGTCAATGCAAGTCTCTCCCATTTTAATGGGATTTAAATCAAGCCTTTAATCCTCAGCGTCTCTGTCCTTTGTGTCATTCACAGACAGAAAATTATGAAGGTGGATTGGTGATGTAGATGTTGCTGCAATGGCAGGTGAATGATAGCAATCTGTGCAACTTACTGTGAAAAAATATTTCTTTGTGTCTCTTTCCTATGGAGAGTAGAGTATCTTGTATACTTTAGGAAAAGCTAAAGAAAAAAATCTTGGAGCCCTTCACTTTACCGAATCTACGCCTCTGAAGGGATTTGTCTGCATTAATAAACTTGCCTAAATATTGGAAGCTACTTCTTCAAGTTCTCTCTGCACAGTACAAAAAGAGTCACCTCCAGAGGGTAATTTATCTGATCTGTCTTACATATATGTTTTCAGCTGAGATGAACAGCTTTCTTCTGATGCTTATTTCTTGCTATTGATCATAGTGGTTGAATGGATAACTCAGATATCTCATGTTTAGGCATCTATAATTAAGGCAGATATATCTCACCCCTTACAGGGGATTTTTTAAACCTGTGAGAGGTACCCTTTAAGCCTGTAAAGTAGGTAGTCCACCTCTACTGGGATGGTGTTCAGTTCCATTTCTAAGGCTAGATGCAAGGAGCATAACATGCTGGTTTTGAAAAGTAATTTTTTCTTTAAACTCAAGTACATATTTTAGCTAAAAACAACTGGTTTTATATACATATTTTGAATTACAGAGATATCATCACATGTCTTGTTAGGTTATCGCTATCATTAATTATCCTTACTACTAAATGTACTATTCCAGCTCTGGTAGAACTTCATCATTTCTTTAGTATTTGATGGAAATCCTCTCTAATAATTTGCAGTCCATACATTCAAGGCTTGCGTTTACCCTTTTAATCACAGGAGGGTGTGAGAAGCACATAGATAATTTATTCACTGAAATTCTTTAGTGATTTTAGGCATGTTGCTTTTCAAGGCACATATCCTTGAATAGTAATATAGTCTATATTCACTTTTCCTGCAGTGAATGCTTCGTAATTAGCTGTACTATAATCCTGTTTCTCTCCACTGAAGAGGTTCTGTGAATTTGCTCTGCTTGCAGAGCTGTTTCAGCAAAACAAAATACTGAAGGTGTTTTTCCACCAGTGTGTCCACCACGCCTACTTTAATGATTCTTGCTAAGCCAAGATTGGAGCTGCATATTGTGTGGACAGATAAATGAGTTTAGGGTGTGCGATTTTTTTCCCCCAGCTCAGCTGAGACATCATACTGACAGAAAAACTTTCCATTGTAGATCATATCCATACCTAAAATTTTGCCCACAGAGCTTTACTAAAAAAGTTATACTAAGGGCAAAAAAGCAACCAAACAAAAATAAAACTTAATGTACACATAGCTTTCATTATTTACACCAATATAAGAAACATTGCCTCATTTCTAAGTATTTTGTTTTTATAGAAGTTCCACCCCAAAAATCTGTCCCTTGATGCTATCACGGTGCTGAAAAAGTGTGTAACACCTGTTTGAGTCTAGCATGCAACATGAGCTGCATGAATGATCTTTCCTTCTCACAACTCAGCTGTTAATTCTCTGTGTTACTGCCAAAATGTGACTGCCATAAAAAAATTCTATTATGAGAGTTCAGTTGTGGACATTGTGATGGGGTTCCTTCATTATACATGATGCAATTATTGAACCATGAATTCTTTTGTTCTTTTTCTGCCTTGTATTTCAGGGAAAAAACCCAAAACACAAAATGCTAGCTAAAATTGAATACAGGGATGTCATTTTTTTGGTGGATTTTCTGCAAGTACAAAAAATATGTGATTAGGACTAAATTGCCCGTTGTAAGTTAGACACTGGAATACATGTTAAAACACAGGAAAAGTTATCAACCTTTGAGTCACATGCAAGATGTATAGCTATGAGCAAGAATATTCTTCAAGTCACTAAGTTTTACATACAGCACATATATAAATGGGTATGTTTTGAGCTGAGGAGAGAGTTATGGTACCATATGTTATAAATAAAAGTGGGAAATTCGTGCTCAAATATGTAATATCGAAATGTATGTTATAACTAAGTTTAAAATAACCAGAAGCTTTCCCAGAGAAAAATCTTAACCTCGAGCAAGGATGGATTTACATCCCAAAACAAGGCTGCAGAGAACTGATGACCTTTCAAAGAAAACATTGAGCTTAGCTCCTGAAATTTGCAGTTTCAAAAAGAGCTTCCTGGCAGAGCTGATGAACCATCTCCGAGGAACCCCTCCCAGCTCAGGTGTTAACGACCGGATCGAAAACCAAGATATGGAACATCATGAGCCATCAGATAACATCCTCTGGTGATGAGTGATTAATCAAGAGCAGGATGCTTTTTGTCCACCTCAGATTTTATGAATAGCATGCCTCATGAATATACTGATGGGCAAAAACAGTACTTTATGGGAAAAACTGTATAAAAAGCAAGCTATTGGAAACAATCGATGTGAACAGAGGGAGGTCTGATTCGGTAGAGGTCAGACCTGTGTTCACCCAGTGCCAATCCCGGGCTTGGCACTGTCTCCTTTTCGATCGTGGCATTGCATGTACGAATTCTCGGACACGAAATAAATTTTATACTTGTTTTACTTTTAAATTGGGCGCACTTATTTATAACACATAGAAATCTATGGGTATTGAACAAGTGAATAACTTGGTATGAAAAAGCCTTTTATATAACTCAGAAAGAGTTTTATGTAGTTGAAAGGCCCTAAGATCTCTGTAGTAAAATCATTATCAACCAAGTTACCCTTGAGGGGAAGAAAAAAAAGAAAAAAAAAAGAAAAGAAACAAGTAGAAAGAGTGAAGTAAAGAAAAATCAGAATCAGGACTCAATTTTTAATTTGTGGGACTACTTGAGTGCTTAGAGCTCACAGCTACTGGCAGATGTAACCACAGGGGTAGCAGTAGGTTGCTGTGCCTTGCCTTCACAATGCTTCCTTTTGTGTGATGGCTGCAAATGTTCGACAGTCATTAGAAAGTCATCCAAGGAAATACTTCCTTTCCATGTACAAGATCCTTTTCGCGGGTTTTTAACACTGAGCATTCTCAGTAATTCAGCTATCATTAGCAAAAGAATAGTTTCTTACAGCCTGCCTCTGCCCTTAAGGGTCTTTTATAAAGAGGACAGAAGCTCTTTGTTGTCACTCCTTCACACGTTATTAACAGAGGTTTAACAGAAAGAAGAGGGGCTTGTTACATGCCCGCTGCAATTTGTTCTTTTTTCGGTTCATTCAGATTTCACGATGTCCACCAGAAGATGGATTAACCCGGATCCAGGGTGACTGTTTCCATACTGAATAGAAAATGAATTCAAACAAGGCAGACAGAATAATCTCTCCCTGCAAAGAACCAAATCAGCTAACGAGATGGTGAATATTCCTGCATGCCAGGCAACATTTTTGTAAAACCAACTACTGTTCAACAAAGGAAAGTAAACCTCAGTAAGATATATTATCTTGATAATTTGATATGATCATTGTTTTGCCATCGTTTTTACTTTTTTGTCTCTGCTGCCTAATTCTTTCCATGCTACCTATGCACATCCGTTGCTGAGCCCCCCGATTGTTTTGCACAAAGCAGTAATTTACGGTGATTGCTTCTAATCCCGTCGCATTTGGGTCTGCAGACTGATAGCTGTGATGGGGTTGTCAGCTGGTGTAAAATGGGAATGCTCTACTGATGACAGCAAAGTCGAGCTGACTCAACACTAGCTGAGCACAGCTTCCTCAGTTCAGGGTCCAGGCCCCCACAATGACTTGCCACTTTTACAGTTCTAGCAATATTTTTGATTAATTTGGGACCATGTCCAGTATGAATCATACACAACTCTCCAGCACTGCTGCTTGGGGCAGGAAGTTGTAGATTTTTCCACCGTGGCCCAAAGAGTCACTTAGGTTTCTGTGAAAATTTCTGTTGGTTCAGAATTTCATAAAGGGATGATGAAAACCAAAGACATACAAATATGAAAAAGAACTTCACCACAAAAACTGTCAAGCCAGTGCTACACACGTCATGCTGATATACTAAAAAACTCTACTAAAAATCTTCTTGAAAGTTGAGAGGTTGTAGCCTAAGATATTTTAAGAGTATCTGAATGCTGAAATTAAAAGTTAAGATTGCTTATGTGCAGCTTATCCAGGAAAAGGTATCTAACCTATCTTTTTCTTAGAGCCTCTGAATCTTCCATATCAAGAACAGTGGAGTGCAGGTCTGCTGGTTTAGATCACAGGGAACAATTAGAGGACACTCCCTTCCTGCAGGTAAAGTTCTTCCAGCTATTGGATAGGTTTGAGCAACCTCCTCAGTTCAACGAGTGTAACAGCCTCAGAGCCACCACAGATTTGGTCCTGTGTGTGCCATGCAAGTTGTTTTGTAAACAGCCTGGCAAAGAGAGCCAGAAGTGCCATGGTGAAGCCTGTGCATGATATTAAGTCACTTGAGGTAGTGTAAGGAAAGACCAGCATCCTAGGAGACTGAGCAGTAAAATGGTAGGTGGAATTCAATGCCAATAAATGTGAAGTCAAGGGGAAAACCATTTGGAAAAACAGACCTGGTATCACGTGTAAAAAGGGTGGTTACATATTAAATGGGCTGATGTATTCTGCAGAAAGATTCTGCAGAAAGGCTTAGGCTAGATAGCACTGTGAAAGCACCAACTCAGTGTTCAAAAACCAAGTAGAATATTAGGAAACGTTAGGAAAGGATAACCAAAGAGAACAGGAAAATCTTTATGTCATTGTTTATATCCGTCATTCATTCACACCTTGAATAAATATTGTGTACAGCTTTGATGCCTTCATCATAGAAGGGATATTAGAAACTTACAAAATTTTGCCCAATTTTTCCTTCCTTTTATCTCCAGACACAGACACTGCTAGGACAGGGTACTGTGCTAGACACTCTTTGTCTGAACCGTTCCTGTGCCCTTACATGCATGTGAAGATTATTTTGTGACTGACAGGTACAGCTTACTGTTCTGAAAAACGAGCGTTGGCAGCCAGTTCCAGCTGAAAAATGCAATTTGGCAATGGTTTACCTGTTGTATACTCAACACCGTACTTCGTACTTCGGTGTGGGGATGGAGGGGAAGAAGACTTTACAAAAAAAGATTACACAAAGAGCATGTGAAACACTATACATGTGAGATCATCTCAAGTATAACCAGCAATCAGGGTAAACAACTTGCTATGCCACCTATACAGATGTGAAGTTGAATGCTTATGCACATGAAAGTAATGCTATAGAATGCAGCTACTGCTCAGTACTGTGATCAGGGTTAAAATACAGCTCAAAATCTTCACTGTCTGTGATCAAGCCATGGCAGGTACAGACACATATTACAATCATCTAAAGCAGTGCTGTAACAGGGTTATAAAATAGCCTAAGGCTGCTGCAGAGACAGGGCTTTTGATGCCATTCTCCCACGTCCAGTTCAAGCCCACCCCATCTTTCCCACAGCTGCATACAGGGCATCACCAATGCTGGAAATCTTGCAAGCAAATTTATGTGAATTCTCTATTAATGGTTGCAAATCCCATGAGACGCTGATCATTCCCTCTTTGTATCAGCAATATTTGTGATGTGGGAAAGTAAAAGCAATTCAAAGGATAAATTTCTGCTGCTATGCCAAAATAAAATGTCATTTTCAGATCTCTGAAAATATCACTGACTGGTAACACCAACAGTACCCTATTGTTGGTGGTAGTTACAAGTAACACATGCCCCATTCACTTGACTGCTCGGACACTAAGGGAGGCATTCTCTTCCTCATTCTGCTTCCCATCCACTCAGCTGCTAAAATGACAAAAGGAGGCCAGCTGAACACTGTGGGCATTTTTATGGAGTATAAAGCTAATGCCTTCACACGGTCTTAGGAAAACAGTAGTGCAGACACACTCAGCTGCTTCAGAGAGACTGAGCAATATGGAGATACAAGTTGGACTAAGAGAGATCAGCATCAGCTCACATCAGCACTGTGTCTATGTTGCTTGCTGACCACGAAAAAAATTGAGCTGAAAACCTAAATACTGCTGCCAGTCTCCTCCTCAAACATTTTATTTGGATTAGGGCTCACAAGCAGTTTGAGTAGCTGGTCACCCCCAGTACTGGTATTTCAGGTATCAGCTGGGAAAAATGGGTTCAAAATTAAGCAAGACCTTGATCAAAGCAGTGGTGAGTTCTGGTAGAAGGTCTAACTGGTCTAAATGGTGTTTGGGAGCAGGGAGAACAGTTTTTCTAAAATGGGACTTGTGTACAGTATTTATTTTAGAAACAAGGAGAATATACAACAATCACTGTGGCAGTAACCATGAAATACACCCTTAGGTATCTATTAAAGAATATGGCCCACTGTAAATGAAAAGCAACATCCATAGTGCAATAGGTGTCAAAAATGAAGGATCCAGAATAACAGTAGAAAAGATAAGGACTGTTACATCTGTAATGCCATTCACTATACAGTCATCTTAGAAAATCTGACAGCCTGAATATGCATAATAAGAAAGCTGCAGTTCATCCCTATATTGGTGTTTAACCCAGCATTGCACAGTGAAGGGAGAGGAAGCCACCAGAAGCATAAGAAGCTGGCAGTAGTGCCAGTAACAGAGGACCTAAATCCCAAAGATATCTTCAGCCTCAAATAGTCTTCATGCAGTGCCACCACTTTCTTTGTGTGTTTTCAAGTGAAATTAGTGCTCCCCAGGCGTGTTAGCCAGCCTGATCACAGCAAATCAGCCTCCAGGAGTTCGGGTTCCCACAGGTCTAGATTGGGAAACTTTTGAGGTTACGTGGGATCCTGAGTTTTCAGTTCTTAGGGAACCCTGTGCTGCAAGTCTAATAGAATTAGAGGTTTCCAAGGGCCATCAGCTATTTGTTGCATTATCGTTATTATCGTTAATTTTTCTTTTGAATCTTGACATTAAAACTCAACCGGGATCCAGCAGAATACATCTCAAATCTCAGTGTGAACATTCTAATCTGACACTGAATGTGCCTTTTTGCACCTAAGCATAATCCCAAACTATACCAGTTCTCAAAATGTATTAAGCAAAATTGTGCAAATGTTTTGTTGTTGCAGATAAGGTGGTACACATAAAACTTCAGACATGCTCACCTGGTGCTTTTCTCTCTTCCACATGGTAGGGCTTAGAGAAACCCTCCCTTAAATTATGTGATTCGACTGGATACCTGAAATTAAGTGAAATAAATCCAGAACATACGGCCTAGACAAAAGGGTGTTTATAGTGAATAATATCTAGCGGAAAGGCCGGTTAAGTGTCTCAGTGAAGTCAACTGGGTAATCATAAAGTTCTATTCATATGCAATATGTATGTGGGAAAGAGAAATACTTTCCACAGAAGAACATTCGCTGCTGCATTTCTTCAAAAAGCCGAAGCAGATCATCCTACCAGGCAGTGTTCAAGTTTGAACTCAGAAGGGAAAGCAGGAAAAAGAAGGAAAAACAACAGCAATGACCTCCCTCTTATACTTTAGGAAATATTTGTTTGGAAGAGTTGCATGAGAACATACAGAATTAATGGTTTTGGTTTCTTATCAGGCTGGACCAAGCTCAAACCAATGACCTCAAGGTTGAAAGCCCTACATGTATTTTCCATGTTTCTAAACAATCTAACCCTTCCTAGTAATAAAATACCTCCTTTGGAAGTCCATACTGCTGAATTACATACAGTTGTAAAAACAACTAAGTCTAGACAAGGATGTTGTGAGGTTATGCAGGCAGAAAATTTTAAGGCCCAAAGCCTAATTAGAATTTAATCCAGTTACTGCCATAAAAGAGAATTAAAAATGTTTCTATAAATATGTGAGCAAAAAAAAGGGGAACATTCATCCTTTATTGGATGGATATTCTAGCTGGCTGGATGAGCTCAAAGGGTTGTGGTGAATGGGGTTAAATCCAGTTGGTGGTCAGTCACAAGTGGTGGTCTCCAGGGTTCAGTTTTGGGGCTAGTCCTGTTTAATATGATTATCAATGATCTGAATGAGGGGACTGAGTGCACTTACAGTAAGTTCACAAATGACACCAAGTTGGGTGGGAATGTTCATCTGTTGCAAGGTGGGAAGGCTTTGCAGAGGAATCTGAACAGTCTGGATGGAGGGGCCGAGGCCTGTTGTATGGGGTTCCAAAAGACCAGGTGTGGATGCAAAAAGGGCTGTTAGAAAGGTTTTTCCAGCTTCTTGCAATATTCTGTGTGAATCTTTCCTTTCTCATGCAAGCTATGAAAACAATAAGATGGTTTTTGCATATCTGAACACCTGGTGTTTGTCTAAGTTCTGTTTATGATACACTGGTGAAATGTTATTGAAATGGGTGTTGTAAGACTTTAGCCAATCACCCTAGGGGGTGGGTGATCACTGACCAATCACCTTATGTGATTACACATATAAGTGGGCATTTATTTAATTAAATACTTCACTTTCTTGCTGGATATGAGTGGTTTCGTTTCTTCGTCCCTGGCATACAGCCACAGCCAGGTCCTAGGACCTTCACTTGGGTCACAACAATCCCTTGAAGAGCTCCAGGCAGAGTGGCCAGAAAGGTGCCTGGCAGAAAAGGACTTGGGACTGCTGGTTGACAGTAGCTGATCATCAGCTGGCAGTGTGCCGAGGAGGCCAAGAAGACACATCCTGGCCTGTCTCAGAAATAGTGTGTCCAGCAGGACCAAGGCAGTGCATTTTGGGTGACCTCAGTGCCCAAGGGTATGTCAGAGATTTGTGTGAGCAGGGAATTGCTTTGCCAAGAAAAAGTGGGTGTATATGTATGTATGAGCATGCGTGCGTGTGTGCGTGTATGCGTATGTGTGTGTATGCAAGAGTAGAACTAGGCCAAAATCCATTCTGGGAAGGTGTAGTGGGAATAACTGGCAAGGTTTGGGTAGCAGAAGGCCACAGGAGTGACTTGTCTGAGAGAAAGCCGTGAACTGTCCTGTACAATCACAGCCAGTTCCAGCCAGCTAAGCAACCAACCCAACCTGTGCCGAAACCTCAGCTGGTCAGAGGAACACACAGTGCCTCTGCTCAGACATATTTAGGAAAGGACAGGAGTTGCCGGATGCCCAAAGTGCATGTGAGGAGACCCAAGAGGAGGCACAGGAGGGGACACAAGGAGATACAGAAGGGGACATTTTGAGAGGCATCAGGGGAGATGCACTCAAAGGTGGCACTACTTGCCAGAGGACTGGAGCCCATGGATAAGCCTGTGCCAGTGGGGATATGCCCATGAAACGACAGTGGCCTGTGGAGGACCCCACACCAGAGCAGAGCAATGAGAGCAAGTAAATGTTTAGGAAAAACCTGGCCTGGGTCAGTTGTTGGTGTTTCACTGAAGTCCTAAGTGTGACCCAGATAGACAAGCCTGAGTCTCTTCTCAGTAGGCGTGATTTAGGGAGTGTAAAGAGGCAAGTTACCATTGTCCACAGTAAACCACAACTTACTCAGTGTGGATGAGACCAAAAGATTCAACTTCATTGTGGCATGAGAAAGTACATCAAAGAATAAGTACACTTCATAACAACTTAAGCAGTTCAGAGATAGGCACTTTAAAAAGGTTAAAAGAGATACTGTCTTTCACGACTCTTTACCATGTAGCCACACAAAAAAGCCAGACTATTTTGTTATGTGAATTAGCTTGACAACTCAATTGGGTAAATTATGAAAGAAGCCTTTGCACCACGTTCTGCATACCTGAATTCCCATAACAGAGTTGCTCATTAAGGCATATACTGTGTTTGAAAATTTCAATTTTTTCAGTTTAATGAAATTTTTGTTCTACTAATTCAGATCTCTATGTTTGGCTGTAAACACTGCATATATTAATATCGAATATAGTTTAAATCAAAATGCTGTTTAATTACCTAAAATGTTAATTTATTACAAAGAAAGGTAGTTCAATATATAGGAAAATGAATATGTAAGTACTATGATGTTACAAAGATGAATGAGTTGAGGAAATGACAATAATATTATAGGGACACATTCCAAAAGACATTAGTTGAAAGAACTTTGTTTCATTAACTTTATTGGGAGCCTTTCCAAAATACTCAAGTTGAAAGAACTCATGCCATTAATATATTTGGGAGTCATTCCAAAAAACCAGTAGCTGGAAAATCTTTTTGTAGTTTGATTTATTTGTTGGTTGAAGCAGATAAATTAACACTTTTTGGTATTAGATGCTGGATTTTGACAGCAATTCACTCTACTAATGGCTCTTGCAAAGGGAGCTGGGGTTTCCTGGACTAAAATTCATTAAATGTTGAAGTTAACCACTTGGAATCAGTGAGTTTTCTCCTGTCTTATCCAAGCCCCTTTAAATAAATTTTTTATGGCATGAACACAAACATTTATTTTCCTGATTCTTCAGCTCAGCCTTTCTGTATTCTCTCTGTCTTGTATTTATCACTGACATGTGTTGCTACTACTACTTTTTCATTTGAAGTGTGCTTTTTTTGCCATAACAGATCGTGATCCTGCAGCCAAGTTCTCAAAATTTTTAATCTACTGGCCACTGCTTCTGCACTGATAGTAGCTTGAAATGCTCACTTGTCCTCTTCCACTGCATGACTGCCTGAAAAAAACGATGTTCTCTGTAGCACATAGAGTGGATTCAATACTAGGAAATTTCCCTGAGTCTCTTACGTAATCAGGGAGATATCTTGCATGTTTGTTATGCTGGGTAACAGTGTCATAGCTCCACCTTATTTTCATATCTTTTCATACCCCTATCTCAGTTCTTTTCTCCGATAATTTTGAGACAGGATTTGTGTTTTCTGTCCTTTTAGAAGAGCACTGAATATAGAGGAGTCCTGGCTACTGCCTAATTCCAAATAGTGCTCTATCTTTACTCTTGCGTTGCTATATCCCATGTTTCACATTCCAATCTTAGTCTATCTATCTTCCTGGCCATATGCATGTTGTTTATCATCAAATATTCCTTGTGGGGTAGTGTTGGAAGGGCTGGAGCCTAAAAAAAAAGTGCAAGCATGAACTGGAAAATGATAAATGCCAGAGTTTTGTTCCTATATAAAACACGAAACTAAATCCTGGCAGATCTGGTTTCTTCAGCCTGAAGGCTTCATGGCCTTGCGTGCCCTTCCTGATTCTCATGCTATAGACCAAAACAACATGCCTTAACCTTGGCAACATGCTACAAAACATTCCTGTGTTAGATTGTGAGGCACTTGTCTTGTTTGTGTCCGTTGCTGAACAGAATGGTGCCAAACAGCATTTAAAGAAGCTGCAGCTGGAGCCAAGAGGAGATCAACACTCATGGTTTCACCACTTCAAATTCAGAAAACATCATCTGAAGCCAAAAAAAGAAGCTGAATTTGAGGGAAGTTTCAGTATTTCCAAAATATGCACAAAATTTTTGATGGAGAATTAACTATCCAACATGCCTACAATCCCATGTGCTCAAGCCACACCCTATACAGAGGTGCTAGAGTCCAAGAGATAGGTTTGTGTCTCAGCATCTCCAGACTACCCAGAGCCCAGCTGTGCGACATCTCACAGGATTAGTCTCCAGATGGTGGTAACCATGGTGATGAGGGCCCCAGGGATAAGTGGACAGGCACAAGTCATGACATTAATGAATCTCCTCACTGATCATTAATGCCCTGCAGGATCAGGGAGTGATACCTCTACTGATTTACACAGTTGTACATCTTAGCACCGGGAAATCTGTGGGAAAGTACCCCTTTAGTGCCTTATATGCACAGGGGGAAGATGCACTTACTGCTTCAGAAAGGCTAAGAGCCCACAGTAGAGAGGCCAGAGGAGGGTCGTGCCTTACCTTTCCTCTCAGTCTGCTGAGTTAACTTTCTCCAAACTATTTTGGGGTGGACAGCTCCCTAGGGCCACTTCTTGTCCATGACAGAAAGGTTCTGATGTGCCATGTTGCTGCCACAGGGCATGAATGAACTCCCCACGAGGAACTTAATATGTTCCTATTCCCAACTTCAAGTTTTGGAAGTGCTTTGAGCAACCCAAGTCCAAAATATAATGCTGTTGTTCCTCAGCAACAAAGTCTGTGGCTGACCTCCTAAAAAAGTGAGATAAAGGGTTGTGTCACCATCAAACCAGCCTTGTCTGAGAGCACTGGAGATGAGAGGGGTCCATCTTGCCAAGGTCTGCTCATCCTCTGTTAGACATCTTTCCTGCAAAAACGGCAGTGTGAACAAACCTGAAATATTCTTCCCAGTCAAAAGCATAAACTGCCAATAAGAAATCAGGAGCAACACCAAGGGACAAATTACTTAACGGGTCCAAATAAGAGGTTAAGTGCCTCTCTCTGTCGTACAGAGAACTGGAGGTATTTAACACCCAAGTGGTCAAGATCCTGAGCAACCTGATCTAAGCTGACACTGCTTCAAGCAGAGCATTATATCAAAGAACATCAAGAAGTCTCTTCCAACTTAAATTACTCTTTGATTCGGGGAATCTAACATACATCTATGCTAGAATATCATCACACTCAACTGTAGGAGAAAAAATAATCACCTAACTTAGAAGATCAAGATACAGTCCAAATGAAACCATTGCTAGTGATTTTGATAGTACAATATAAAGCTTGAAAGGCTTGTTCAGTGGCTGAACATACCAACTTTCTCTCTGCCTTCATTACAATTGTGAAAAATAGAATACATATAATAAATACCATGGACTGATTTTCAAATTACTTTTTATGTACAGCATTTTTCTTTGTGGCAAATCATTCACTATACAAGATACATTCTGACATATAATATGTGTAGCACAAGACCACAATTTTTTAATGACGGTCTACATCTTGGACTAAATTTCAAAGGAGAATGCAGATATCTGCAGACTTACACATGAAACCCTGTTCTGTAGTCTGTCTTTCAAGACCAAATAGTGTAACCACGTGTATCCAAACACAAGAACACATATCATAAAACCAATTTTCTCTCATCCAATACAGAGCAAAAATCTGCTTCCCTGTGTCTTACAATCTCTGACTCTGTACTTTCTCCCTCAAAGTTTGATTTTGAAATGGGTGTACTTGGTATGCATATACTGTGCAGACCTAATAGAAGCTCATACTGTGCCTTAAGAACCATTAAGGAACATGGAATTTACCACAATTCTATAAATATACAATCAGAGAAAATATCAGGACCACAGAACTTAGAAAATACTCAAGACAGACAAAGGGCAGAGGAAAGGAAGAATGTACAAGCACAGCAAACAACGTGGTAGTAGCAATTATTATCTCTATTAGCATTGCTATTATTGGCTTTATTTGTTGCTTAAATCTTTTCAGTGGAGTTCTGAGAAGACTTATGTAGGTGGAAAAACAAAAGGATAGGAGTAAATCTGTGAGAGCAGATGGCAAATCTGTATGGACAACAGGCTATATGGAGTTAAGACAGCAGAAATAAGCTTTTAAAGTCATCAGTGTTTTAATGCTTTCAGCTTCCATAGTTTCTGCAGTGGCTCTGTCAGCTTTACTCTTTGGCTGGCTCAGATTTGCTGCTTCTTTTGTAAGTTTTAAAACCTGTATGTGAAGGAAGGAAGACGCTTAAGCTCCATCCAATTTACTGTCAGTGATGTACTCCCAGATGTCCACATGACAGTCTGTTTAAGCAGAGTAACTTCTGCTCAGCCTTCATTCCTAGCTTTCAAGGTAAGCTAGGATGGCTGTGCCTCTCCATCATCTCAGTCCTAGATGCACTTCTAACCCATATGATCTAGACACAGCCTTAGTGATTCCTAGTCCATATTTCTCAGTTTGGAAAGTTATACAACTTTACAGAAATCTTTAAGCATCACTTGCCTATGCAGAGTATACAGAAATGTTAAGTACCAGCTGAGGATAAGACTTTTAAATTACAAATACAATTAGCAGAGGGTGGTCTCACCAATCCTGTAAGAGGAAATTTCAGACTCAGATGGAATTTTGGACAGAAAAAGGAACATTTTTGCACTCTTGCTTTTATAAAAGACCATACAGGTCATTTAAGGACTGAAAAACCCAAGAGAACCAGAAATGCTTTATATTGGCTTAGCTGAACAGAGATACTGAGCAAACTTGCAAGATGTGTAATATATGCCAGAAGAATAAGCCAAGTCAAACAAAAGAGCCCCTATTGGTGGCACAGGAAAAATTGTTCCCTTGGAGCAACATAGGCTTAGATTTGTTTAGATTGGCCAAGAAAATAGATGTACTTTTTTTCTGGACTAAGTTTACCAAGAAGCAGTATTTTGTGAACTTTGGGTATAGACAAGTTACTGCTAGTGTGCCCTTAGTCGTAATCCAAGTGATTTGTGAAGAAGTTTACTACAATTAAATTACAGAATATAACAGCTGAATACAGGTTGCCATCTGCAGGTATCTGTTTTAGTAGACAGGGAGAACTCTAACACTTTTACTGATAATAGAAGTCGATGTCAGAGTTTTGTGGAATATAGATATACGCAATATTATCAATCACCTTACTCAAAGCACTGTAAATGCACATGATGGAAATTAATGATCAGAACACAATGGAGATGGAGGAGCACAAAGTCCAATCAAAAATGCCTCATGCCATGCACTCTAATCATATGGTGATTGACCAAATTTCCCCAATTTCCCACCTTTTCCTGCTTACACTGTGGCTAGACAGAGATGGACTGCGATACTGTTGTTCCACATGCTTCTGAGAATGACATCAGTAGACAAATGCTGCTGCCTCCAGTTTCAGGAGAGGATGTAAGAGTCAGTGCTTTTTTTTTCTTTTCTAGTCATAATTAGGCAGATGTTACAACAGATAAGACAACTAAACCCCAGGTCCTTTATACTATCTAAATAAACCACTTATAATTTCCAATTAGCAACAGTTATGATATTCAAGAGAGACCTGTCACCTCAGAGACTTTTCAAAAAAACCCCACTGCATGATAGCCAGTTTATGTAGTAGGTTCATTGCAAATATTTGGAAGCAAGCCCCATAGATGTACCTTAAGGATTAATATATTAAGTGTTTTGGTCAGGATGTTGAGCAAAGAAGATCATGCTCTGCATGCGTGGAAGATCTCTTAGATTATGCCTCTTTGCATAGAGGGGAAAGTGAGGAATCTGGAGGAATGAGCAAAGGAATATTCTTAGGTATGTTTTATGTTCATTTCATGTTGTATATCTATTTAAAAATTCATACTAAACCCAAAAATGTTATGTAACTGCAACTCCAGTAAAAGGCCTCCTAATCCCCCATCCTAAACTGGGAGATATAACAGAGCCTTGGCCTTTAAACCTGGATGGTTCACCAGTGACTGAGATATAGCCAAAAGTAAGAAGCAAGTAACCAGTGCTCTGAAGTTCTTGGACTCAAACTAGAAGCTGTTTCCTTGAGGGAAGAAGATGTACATTGTTTCTGCTTCTTTTCTTCCCCTCCTCCCCTTCCTCCTTCCCTTCCTTCCACACTGTTTAGCGCTGTTTAATCTATTAATTTGTTTGGTTCATCACAAATATCTGGAGGAGTATTTTTCCAGATGAAATATGTTTATTTTCCCAGGTTTCTAGGTGAATATTCAAATCTCTTTTAGTGAAGAAACTTCCAGCAGCCTCTTTTGCTGCCAGTAAGGCCTGAGAAAAAGACTACTGTTGTTAAGTTTTAGCTTGGAAAATAAACTGTGTTGTATGAAATCTTACCTTTAAGGAGTCCATCTTGGAAAGTGTGTCACTGATCAAAAAGGATCTCTCTCCATTACCACAAACCCTGAGGTTACCTGGTTACTTGTTGGCCACAAACTGCTCAACAAAGCATTTCACTTTGGCTGGCACCAGTGTGCTTACCTCAAACTGGTTTAGGACTAATCTAGAAGCATGACTTCGAGATGGCTTGTTGAAGCAGTCCAAAAGAAAGACAGGGAATGAACCAGGAATTAAAGAATGTAGACCCTCTTGGGTATAGTGCCTGAGTTTCTTCCCCAGCTCTCTTCTTTTCAGTAGCAAGAAGTCACTCCTAGCACAGAATAGAAGAGGTATCTCTGCTAACAGTTTGAGGATTGCTTCTCAGAAAGCTTTGGTTATTCCAAGCTATTACCTGTACAGGGATACTTGTACATGATTTTAACTAAGGCTGTCACACCTTGCAGTCTTGCACCACAGTTTACTTCTCTGCACGCAGTGTGCTGCACCATTCACAGAACGTACAACAAAGTCACAAGGAATCTCCTGCAAGTAGTTCCCAGAACACCAACACAAAATTTCCTAACTGTTAGCAGGGATGGTCCTGACAGCTCTTTGGAAGGGCCTTATGATTAGGGATCATAAGATCGCAAGATTGTCAGCCACCCTACCCAGAGATTACTTGGAAGGACCCCATTGCATTTGTCTTTCCAGATCCCCCTTTTGATGGATAGTTTCTTCTCTTTAAGAGCCACTGTCTCTTCTGCCAAGGCAAGAAAAGGACTGAGTTGTCACCTCAAAGCCTGTGCTATACTCATGCTCTTTAAGTTTAATGCAGATTTAAAAAATGCTCCAGGAACTACAGAGCATCCAAAGGATTTCTAGCCTGTGACAAAGCATATTCCTGGACCAAAGCCGCTAGAGGTATTATGCTACATGAACAGTCAGCTGTCAGTTTGTATCCAGTTGTATTTTCTTTTGGACATAGGAACATAGCTGTCCTGGGTTACAATGTATTCTGTTACCATGAGCTGTTAAGACCAGGTGTAGCAATGCTTCTTGCCTCCTCCCTCTGGACTATCTCCTGTTAATGGGCCCAACAATGCCTTGCCCCATGACTCAGAGATAACCTGCACCTGGACTATCTCCTGTTAATGGCCCCATCAGTGCCTTGCCCTATGACTCACCATCCCATTGTGAGATGCTCCGCCCAGGGAGAAGGAACCAAGCATTCCCAGCGGGATAAAATCTGGGGCCTGGAACAGCAGGGGCAGACTTACCTACTGGGATCCCAGAGGACAAGATCTACACTGCTGGACCTTCACAGGAAGACTAGACCCTTCAACAGAACCATCACTCCAGGAGGACTGCAGTCACCATTTAATTGGACTGTTACCAACCCCCCTGATTATCAGGGGGTCAGGTTTGTGCTCTGACTTTGTCAGTGGGTTGTTGGGGTTTTTTTTGCGCTACTGCATTTATTTTATTTTTCCTATTAAATTGTATTTCTGACTTGGACTCTCTCACTAGTTTGCTTTCAAACTAGTATAATAGCCATTTAAAAAATAAACACCAAACCACTCTACCATGTTGGTCATACTTCTTACAGATGCTATTTTCCTCATGCAAAAGTCTCTTACAAACCTGATCCAGAGATGTTTTTAAATAATATTTTTATCACACCTTCAGGCATTATCACACCTTTTGTACAACATTTTTGCATGTATGAGATGTACTGTCATGTCACAGAATACCATATGACTAGCAGTAAAAATAAATTGATGTACAGACTATGTCTGTCCTGCCAAATTGCTGCAGGTACTGCATAACTTAATATAAACATCCTAAAACGTATAAATATGCACTCATTAAAACCTACCACTTAAAATTCAAACAAATGAGAATGAAATGAGCATGAAAAAATGAGTGTATGAGCTAAATAAACCCCAAGACATTGTTATTAGTTTTAACATAGTCACATTCATCTAACTGATACTGAATCAATTACAATGCAAGGCAACTGTACAACAATTGGAAAGGTTCTCTTAATAAATAATTCCACTGCTCTCAACTAAAATGCCACCATACGCCTGCTAGTAGAAGAATTTGGCTTCTACAAGCCAGATCAAAGCCCATAATATTCAGAAATCTATTTTCCTGAAAAATTTCTGTTAAATTACATCCTGGCTCTCCAGATACCACTGACAGTAGTAATTAAACGTGCTTTGATTTTAATGAGAACTTAGACATGCAGTTCATCTGTAAGCATTAAATTCAGGCATCTACTGCCTGGTACTAAGTCTCACTCCTAAATGGTTTAAGTGGTGAAAACTTGAGAATATGGGACTTGATTCAACAGCTTAACTACAACAGGGCATCATGCTGGGCCTTCTGCCTTCTATTAGGTAAGAGCACAGGCCTCCCACAAGCGCTGATACTTTATCTACCAGTCTCATGCGGATGGCTCAAGCCGGCTTATGGAGAAGGCAAGTATGTTTAGACAACTGAACTGGTTCCCACATTTCAGTTTTAAGATGTCATGAACAAATGTCTGCTTCTCTCTACTGAGTACAAAGAAAGAATAGCAGGTAGCTCTGGTATCAAAGCTGAGCAGAAGAATCCCACAGTGGGCGATCTGAGTGTGGTGTGGTGGTGACTTAACAGCAGCTGGAGGATGAACTCTTCCTATTTGAAAAATCCTCAAGTGCAGTTCAGTAAGTAAAGTTCAGCCCAGTCTTTGTACATATCCAGAGACAGATAAACTATCTTAAAAATGCATTGAGTATATCATGTTGAAGAGAAAACAAGGAAAGTAACAAAGTCATTTCCTATCTGTGGCTCATCTTGGAGAGAGAAAACTCTTTTTAATACCAAGCTTACAGTTTCCAGCTACATTTCAGTGCTTCCATGCGTCAGTAGTGATTGGTTAGCAACGCACAAAAGCTCCTGTACTGCTGTTACCCTTCATGTTTTCCTTGGCCTTACAGCATGACTGGTGCAGGTACTCTCCAGGTATAATCTCACCCCAAAGAACCTGGTCTTGGGCCAGAGCAGACTGCAGTTTCCAAAGCTCAAGTCTATCAATGAAGAGTATGTATTTCAGATGGAAATTAATTTTCTGGGGAATTAA
Organism: Gymnorhina tibicen; assembly: GCA_013399875.1. Classification (NCBI taxonomy): domain Eukaryota; kingdom Metazoa; phylum Chordata; class Aves; order Passeriformes; family Artamidae; genus Gymnorhina; species Gymnorhina tibicen. The sequence continues at coordinate 2,042,242 of VXAZ01003791.1, read as the reverse complement.
TGTTAAAACACACTCAAAATAAAAACTCCACAACACCAAGCAGCAAGATGTGTCATAAGCAATTTCATGTAAGGAGCTTGTTCTTACTAAGATGGGTTTTGTCTTGTGTTATATCAGAAAGGAGAGGTAAACAAGGACAGGAAAATCATGTATGTTTGTACACTGAAAGTAGCTCAAAGCTTCTTCACCTTCATGGAAAAACACCATGAAAACCGAAGTAAGTGGACTGGAAAATCGTGGGTTTCACAGTGACGATGAGCTTTATAAAAAAATCAGAGCAAAAATCACTCTTCCACTGGATAATTAACATGTGTTAATCTCCAGGAAAGCTGGTGTTAGACCTTTCTTTTGCATCTTGACGCCTTTTCCACGCTAAATTTTTTTAAATTTGCTTTACCTAAGTGCCAAGCATTTCCGTTTTCTATAGCCAGTCTCCTACAGAAGAGTTAAAATTCCAGCACTGTCTTTGCTCTAAAAATCCCTCGGTCCTCATTCTTTCCTACCATGCTGAAAAATCTATCGTCTTTCGTTACTCCAAGTCAAATCTCAAGGGTCATCCTCTCACCTTGGAACTATTTTAGCACAGAGAATTTGTTTTGATTTCAATTCTCTGCTTCCTAAAAATTATTCTGTGTGATTCTCAGAGTCTTTTAATCAATGGCTCTTTCCTCTGTAGCAACATTATGGATAACGCAGAGTATTTCTGCAAGCTCTCATTTTTTCAAATCATATCTGCTATTGGTTGCATTGAATTCACTGAATTTTCAAGGCATGCGATAACTGCTACATTTTCCATTTCCTCATCTGGACATCCCTTGTCTGCATTAGATCCAGTGCTTTGTCAGAGGGCGTCATTTAACATAAAACCTGAATGTACACTAATAGAGCCAGGATTCATCCCCTGTAGTTATTAATATTTTGGTGAGGAACTGAGACAGAAGTGTAAATATCTGATGCTGTAGTCAATGGATACAAGTAAGCATTACAGAAAGACTGAATTACCTTTCTGCTAAGTTTTTCTCTCCATAGACTAAATAGGAAATGAAATTCATATTTTAGATACTGTAGTTAGATGCCTGACTTTCATGAGAATACCTCCAAGAAAAAATGTACAAATCATACTTCTAACATAAAGCAAAATGGTGAAGTTAATGCCAGGAATCTCTTGTGGATGTACCTCTACTTATTTTGCATATAGTATAGTGAAAAGAAAGTAAATGTACTGCTATCAGGCTGAGGTGCCTAGTTTGATTAGTGTCAAGCCTTGAATTTCAAGGTAACATCTTAAAATTCTTGAAAAAACTCCCTCTAGTAAGAACCAAAAAATTAAATCTTGTGCAATTTCCTAGGATATTACTAACATCAATACAAAATTTATACCTCTTTATTGTCGTGCGTCTCCCTCTAAAAAAATTCTGAAATAGGTAATAGCTTTTTTGTACTGGATCCTAGTAAAAATGAAAACTCAGTTTCCAGAAAACTTTTTTTTTTTTTGGTAATAAAGACAAAAGGCAGGCAACCTGATTTTCTTCTCTGCTATCTGTTAAGAGAGTACTGCTTCTTGCACGTAGCCGTTACTTTGCAAAGCCACAACACATCAGCATGAGATGATTTATTCAACATTTATATCTGTTTAGGAATTCACTAAATGTGAACGACTTTAACTACCAGGGAAACAAGTGGTTCCTATAACTCCAGGAATCAGAAGTAAACAATTTGTGAGCAGAAACCACGGAGAAGCATACTTGTGTAGTGGATGAGAACAGCTGTAAGGGATGAAAAATTGACATTTAAGGATAAGAAATATAATTTGCAGAGAGAAGGCAAGAAAGTGATGAAATAAAAAAAACCTGAGGACAAATGTCTTATTCCCACATAATTAGTGTGATGGGTGCCTCCTCAGTTGCCTATCAGCACCTTATTTCTGCACAAACTCCAGTGGTTATTTGAGCAGTTACTGTTCATCATATTTGCCTTAATGTCTACAGTAACTTAGCAATCAGGGTGCTTCAGACAAACTGTTTGCTATACAAGAGGTATAAACATAATATGTGAGTACATGCACAAAGAAGACAGAGAAAGGTCATCTTCCAGCGCCATTTAGGTCTTTCTGAAGTTGCCCATGGGCACATATCAAATGACATTGAATCATTTATTTTAAACATGTAAACCCACCTTCAGTAGCTGTCACTGAGAAGAGAAGCAGCGTTTGGAAGAAATGCACCTTAGTTTTGTCAACCAAAGAGTCTTTTAATTCATTTAATATCAATCCTAATGTTCCCCTGGCAGGAATCTTGAAAGCATGGGTAATACTCTTTGCAACCATCCCAGAGGCTCTAGCACATGATAGGGGTGTGCTGTTAGACTGGGGACAGGATTCCTCTCGTTGCAGACTGTGATCTAGTTGCCTAGGCCCTCTCTGCTTTGATGGAGAGACTCTGACATTTCCACATGGAAGCCAACCTGAATAAAGGTCCTGGTGAAAGAAAAATTGCTCCAAAGAAAATCTTACCTTTCCTTGTTGAATATGGGGAAATCCTGCATGGGATAGCTTGAAGGAGATACCTAACTTTGGGATGGCTAAGGTTAGCTTAAATACATCATCCCTTTAGAAATTGTATTTTGGGCTGAAATATTTTTTATATTTATATTTATATTACAGATGACAGAGCAACATCAATGCACCTGTAATGGTACTGAAGGAGTGGGAAAGGCAGTGGGCCCAGCAGGAGCAAGTGGTGTGTACAACAGAGTTGTTCTCTATCAGTTGCCCCACTTGACAGTTTTTATCTCCACTTAGATTAAGAAATCAAATAACCGAACCGCCTTTCTTGTTTTATTACTTGTTTGAACTGTTTTATGCCTTTACTGGTGCTGAACTGTGAATACATGAAAGCAACGAAAAAGCAAGCATATACAGTGGGCAAACATATAAATCAAACAGAAGAGAAAGGCCCCTTTTGTATTCAAACCAGCAAATTTCATTTCAATGCAGCCAGATCTGCTGCTGGAAACTCTGTCTCATACTGACTGGACAGATTATGCCGTCATGCTGTTCAGATGTTACTGCTGGCAATTGCTAAAATGGGTTTGCATTTCCACCAGCAAGCTGATCATATTGACAGATTTAGGTCAAAGCACTGAGGAAGTAATTCATACCTGGTCTGGAGAACTGGACAGGCTAATACTGATGAAAACCTTTACTGTATTTAGACTAAGAGTCTAGTTTTTTCAGTGCTGCTGCGGTTTGCTCACTAAACTAGCAGTCCTGTACAGACAAGCTACCTTCTAAAAGCTGGAAGGGTTTTCCTTCCTACACTTTGTGTTTGAAAATTGGCCAATTGCCTTTGTTGGCTTTTGAGATTCTTTTGTATAATTTAGCTACTGTTTCATGTAAAATACTTAAAACTAATGAAAACAAATAGTACTCAAGAAACCTTAGAAGACATGGAAGTAATGATAATAAGCACCAAGTTATCTCCACCAATGAATTTCCCCTCTTCTTGTGTTTCTTGTAAACTCTTGGCTATTCACATCAAATAGTAGTGTATATAGAAGGCATTGCAAATGCTGAACATGTTGCTTGTGCTAAACCAAAAATCATCTGTTATATTACAGCAGACCTGTAAGTCCTGATCATGTTTCTATTACAAAGACAGGACACAGATCCATCAGTGAGCTCCCTTCTCCAAACCCTGTGTCCAGAACAGGTACAGCAGTTCAAGCATTTTGAAGAGTGACCACTGTGAGGAGGCAGCAGGCCATCCAAAAGACATCCTGGACACCAATGGGCACTTTTGTAAAGTACTTCCCTCTTCACTTCCAACCAAACTGGAAAGAACTGAGATAACTGTGAGCACTGTGTTAGGTCTTCCTTTAGAGGATCCTTGTTCAGCAAACTGAGCAGCTACGTTTTTCTGTAGCTGAGTTTCCCAGGTGGTCTTTTCAGTGCAACCCCACTGAGAGAGCTTTCCAATGCCACAGCCCAAGAGAATAAAAAAGGACACTGCTGTGGCTAGATCATTGCTCCAAAATTAAGCACACAAGCAATCCACTGAAATCAGAGTAGCTCCTTTGATTTTGTGGGCTGAATACATTCAGATTAGACCTGAAGCACAAAAGTCAAAAACATTTCCACAACAATTTACCATTGTTTTAGAGATTTTCAAGGGCAAATGAGACCAAATAAAACCCTTGGTAAGCCAATGCAAATAATGAACTTTTAATTTAAAAAACTTTTTCCAGCTGACTGGGTTGTCTTCCTCAATTAACAAGCAACACACCCATCCACACCTGAATTCAGGATTGCACCCGTATATAGATTTCCTCAACCTGAAATTCAGTAGTCAGTACAGAGAAATGCTTGTCAGGAAGGGACATAAGCAGAAGCAGCATGAACATAGGGATGCAATTATTTAATGTTCAGGAGGGATGTCATGGACAGAGAGACAGTGGAAGAGCCCCACTGCATGGTGTAGAAATGGCGACAGAATTTGGGAAAGAGGAACACAGACCTGACACATCCACCTGCAGTCCTTCTTCCTGCACTGTGCTACAACTTCTCTCCAGCTTTGGAAGAGCAGTGCTCAGGTGCTCCACATCTAAGTCACTTGCACAAGACAAGAGGAAAGAAAAGTGGGATTAAGAAGGAAAGAGAAATCAGTAAGTCATTTTCTAAGTAAAACACTTTCTCAAAGAAATGGAAGAGAGTGCACTGAATGCACTAGTGTACTGGTTTGCAGTAAAGAAAAAATGTACAGATGCAAGAGAATTTGTAAAAAAACCATTCTAGAGTAAATGAAAAATCTTTTGTGATAGCTAGTAAATGGGAAAGATACACTCGGAATTAAACAATGAGTTCCCTTTAACATAGTAAAAAAAAACCCTCCAAAATAATGAGTCAACAGGAGGGCAGACAAGCTTTATTAAACATGAAACAAAAACTAAAGAAAACCCAAAGCAAGTCCCTTTTCTTTTTTCTTTTTTTTATAAGACCACTCATTATGCTGGATTTAAGGAATGACACACCACAGTGTTTCTGGTTTTTGAGTGTGCCTTAGTGGCACTCAGTATTGAGAAGCATTTCTTGGGTGCCTTGAAATCCATGTATTCTTCGGCTATTACTGCTCAGGACTAACCAGGTTTCATTAGAGCCACTTGGGTATCATTTGGGTATACATAATTTTGAGTCAATATAGCTCATTCTGCTCAGATGTTTGACAAGATACTCCCTGTCCAAAAGGAAACGTGATTTACTTCACCAAGTATGAAAAATCTGCAGAAATACATTGAGGCAAATTTCACTATCTGCAAAACCACTGAGGTAAGGGGAATACCACAACCCTACAAACCCTATAGCTTTTATTTTCCCTACACCAGGAATTTACCTATTCAAAGGGGAAGGAGATATGTATTTCAAGTGTTAGGTGGTAAAGCACCCTGTTATCTCAGAATCAGAACTTTCAAACCTGAGAATGTTTACTCCTCTGGGCAAACAAGATGCAGTGCAGTTTACCCGTGCTCTAGGTGGGGGGGGGGGGGGGTCATGCACAAAGCTTTAAAAGTTCCTGTTTATTCTGAGTGGACATTTGAGATCCTGGGACACAGATCATAAACCTAGGCTTTTTTTCTTTTATACTTTGCCAGCAGCAGACTGCTCACTCTTCCGTGGGAGCATACATACATATATAACAGCTTTTGGATCATTTGAAAGACCGCATAAATGCAAGCTATAAGGAAAGTAGTGAAACTTGAGAATCATGTGTAGCTTGTCAGACTGGGAATTATGACAGCCTTCTACTTTAAGAGTGAGACCATAAAGATCTCTTATGAGGAAATCCATTCTAATTAAAGCATCCACAGACAGCTGCTCATATTTTTTTTAAAAAAAACAATTACCCTGTGCAGCACTAGCAGTCCTAGTTCTAGTGAAAAAAAAATCCAAAAAACTCAAACAGAAACAAAACAAACTACAAAGCTATGCAGTATTACTGAGTCATATGTTAGTGTGACAACTTCTGTTTATCTTAACTTTCTGCAGCTTTAAACATGAAATCTAAGAGGGAGGAAGCAGGAAGACAATTTAGCAGTCAAGAATAGCTGGTGTGAAAGGAAGGGAGGGAGCTTTCCCCTTGGGCTGTGAAAAGATAACTTGCAAAGTCTTGCTGTTTCTTTCAAAATCCACTTAAAATTAGGGATGGTGATTTACAGAATACACAAGTTCTGATACTTAATAGAAACCATTTATGACAACTTTTTTTTTTTCCCAAAAAACCAATAATCCTCTTTTGGTCCAAAAGATTTTTCCAGAAAGAAACAGGTTCCATAAAATGAACAAGAAGATTGTAGGTGACCTTGTGCATGCATTCAGAATATATAAATACTATTTTGTGGTATATCTTAGAAATATAAACTGGCTTGGGTCAGAAGGGACCTTAAAGATCATTTAGTTCCAACCTCTTTTCCATGGGGGACACCTTCCATTAGACCAGATTGCTCACAACCCCATCCAAACTTGTCTTTTTTCCTTTATTTTCTATAAGGATTTTGGAATCTAATTTCTATAGTTCACAATAGCAAAAAAACCCCCAAGACCAAAACACATACACACAAAACCCAACCAAAAAAACCCTGCTAAGTTCAAGCAAGTTCTTGTCATTTAAGTTAAAAAAAGTTTTGTTTCCGGTTCTGGGTTTTAAAATGGTTTTAGAATGTACCTTTTGATACACTTATATTTCCTTCAGGGAAGGGGGAAAGTTATTCCAGTATTTTAGACAGCTGTGCAAATATCCCCATTTAGGGGTTTTTGCATTCAGTAATTGTAACAAGGAGCAAAACTGACTCAGCTGTGCTATCTTGTACACCACAGGAATGGATTTTCTCCCCACCATGAAACTAGCAACAAATACTGTCCAAAATAAAGCTTTGTACATCAAAAACCAAGAGGTTCTACAGCTCTTCACATGTCTGCATGATTTTGAGGGCCTAGCCAGTGTAAATCTGCACTCTTGCCACCAAGTGGAATGAAGATTTAGAGCCCTGCACATTCACATACTCAGAAGCCACAGGAGCTGCTGCTCGTGTCATCCTTTTTTCCACTATGATAACCAAATTACATAAGACTGTTGTAGTACTTCCACTCCAAAATTCATTTTCATAGCTTAAAAAGAAGCCAGCATGTGATTAAGCAAACTTCTATCTGTAAAAGAAAATTTGGGACTTCTAGAAAAATGCTCTACAATTATTTTTAATTCTGGAAAAGCCATAGACTAGTATAGCGCACATGCCACAAATGACTGAATATTTCTTGAGCATAGGTTTTTGATTTACATAGAGGCTCACAGGTAGACACTGTGACTGTTTGATGGTGACCTCTGACGTGAATGCTGCTTTTCCAGAAGGCAGAGCGCTTGGCACAAACCCCAAAGTCATAAGACTTGCATGAGACTCAGACATTACCATCTGTACCTTCGACCTCTTTTGTAAAATGCTAAGAACTGCCACTGTTTTCCCTTGAATGGCTGCTAAAAAGCTTAACTAATCACTGTTAATAAAGTACACTGAGGCTTTCTCACAGCATAAGCATTTGGTTCTCTGGGACTGAAGAAAATGGAAAACAGAGGTATCAATGCAGAGCCACAATTCCATCTTAGAAAATGAAATTTTATTTTAGAACCACTAAGGCACACAGAATGAGATCCTCAGAACAGCAGCTTCATTGAAGCCTGCTGAACTTACTGGATGTAGCTCAGTAAAATATATGGGCCTCAGTTTCTAAGAAGTAGCATTTTAAAAATGTTTGAGAACTGGAAACTAATGCATGAGTGCTTTGGCCCTTCAGATTCAGAAGAGCCCATACAGAGTTTGCAATTAAGTGTTTATTAAATATACATTGCAATCAATGGTAGGCACCTGTTTTCATGCTTTCCAGAATAGGAGCAATACCAGTGTAGTTTAAGAGCTTTCTCAGTCAGTTTCTTCCAGCTGCAGTTATCAAAACAATCAGATAGCTAGGGCTGTTTCTGAGGCTTCAAAACAGAACTCTATGTCCCCTGTGTGCAGTGAAACAATATCTATTTAATGTTCATTTCACAGAGTACAAGCTCTCTAAACTATTTTTTGCAACTGTATTTTCACAGCGTTCATTTCCCTGGTACCTGGAGAGGTTAAAGCGCCTTGCTCATCTACAGCAAAAGCAATAATATTTCTGCCAATACCTGAGAATGAAAGCTGAAACAGCACTCAAAATACGTCTTGAATGAATGTTCAAAAACATGTCCTTAGGGTTGTTTCCCTTGTTACTGGCAAATCAAGTTTGCATGTGTCTGATAAAATGGTTTGAACTACGGAAGTTTAATACTGCAAAGAATGTTTGATTATGTTAGGACATGCCATATGACAAACTCAGAGTAACTCACGATTCCCTTAGTTTGCCAGTTCTTGCTACTAAAAGAAATCTATCAGATATATTGAGCTGGACACTCACTTTTTTTGTCTTTCTAGTTACTTGCATTTTACAAATAATTTCTGAAGTTTTGACTCCTACCTTTTTTGGTAAGCCTGAGGTTTTGTATTAACTTGTCTTGGTTACAGTACATGACATAAAACTCCCTGAACTATTTTTCCTTAATGATAAAAATGATAGTCAATGACTTTTACATTACTCAAGTGAGAAACAAGGCACATATTTTTGCCAGTGAGGAGGACAATTAACAAAAGAAAACTTTATGAGGGGTGAATTCTCGTATTTTTCTTTCTCCTGAGCACTTCAAATCCTTACTAGGTAACTTCCCAGAGATTCAGCTACACATAGAGGTCAATGGTAAGATAAGTGGGTAAACGTGTAGAAAACAGGAAAGATTTTAATCAACATAGAGTCATAAAAGCAAAGCACACTAAGCCAAGCCAAATGGAAAAAAAAGCTAGAGTAGCACTGCTTCAAATAACCTTAAACCCTTTATTGAATTCTATCAGCTGAATTGGAGGACTTTACTGGGCAGAGATGCTCTTCCACAACCACCTCTGTAATTGTCACCCCGGTGATGTTGTATGTTCCCCCCAGTACGTAAAGCCCCACCCAGGAGTGGGGAGATCAAGCCAGTTATGAAAGACACCCCAGACACTGGGGGCTCCAGGATGGTGGGCAATATGGATCCCGTTTCAATTTATTTAATTCAAATAGGAACCCCTAGAAACTGAGGAATTATATTGCACCATACTATTTCCAGTTGCAACATTAATTCCATTTTCTTCTACTTGTGAAACTTCTACTTTTCAGAAACAAAAAGTTTCCCAATGTCCTATCAGTGCTTGTCATGGTGTCGGAACCATGGAGAACAAAAAGAAAAGCTTTTCAGTTCTCTTTTGGTTTTTGGCTGTTGAATTTTTCAACTGGTATTTTAGCTGACCCACAGCTCTGATCAAAAGAGAGAACTGGGATTATGCAGGATGACAAACAGTGCTCAGCAACAGCTTGATTGCATTAGGCTTGATTTGGTGGTGACTGCATAATTTCAGGTAGTAAAATATTCCTTGATTTCTTCCAGGACATGCAAACTGCAGACATTTTTTTTCTGGAAACTTTTCAAAACCAATGCACACTGAAAGCCTCTGAAAACCAAGCACAACCTTTTTAAAGAGGTACTCCATAAAAGTATTTGCAAAATATTTGTGGATGGATGCATTTGCCCTTGGCTATTATGTTCCAGTTCGCATCTGCAGAGCAATAAAAAGAAGTGTGCTTGTTTGGCATATGGCCTAAAGTAGAGCAACAAAACACTGAGGCAATTAATATTAGGATTTTAAGACTGCTAATTTTCCCCTCCATGATCTCCCCTCTTCTGGTCACATTTTGAAATAATAATTATAACTTTTGTAAGCCATGTCCAGGAAAAAAACCCGAACAGGCAGAAACCACATTCTGTCTGCTGATGCTAGTAACTACCATCTGCATAAAGGTTTGCAATGCTGAGTACATCTAACAGCTGCAGCCTCTTCCAGAGAAAAGCAGGGAAAAATGCATACAACAGACGCATTTCAGATTCTCCCGCTGAACACAATCCTTTCTGTGATAATATATACAGCCTGCATCTACATCTTGTACCTACCTGCATTTGTCATGGCTGCTTTACAGTAACCTCTTCGGGGATTTTTCCAAGCTTTTTTTTTTCCCCCCCCAGAAATAGAGCCAATAAAAGGAACTGTAGGCATTTAAACTGCATGGTAATTCCTGTATTTAAGAACTGTTTAATCTACAGAAATAGTCCCAGGAGATAAACAACCAATCAAACCAAACCCAACCAACACGGTGTTTCCTTTCCCTTAATTATTAGCACTCAAAGTTATGCAAAGTTGTTCTGTCTCTCTCTCTGGCCTGAAGTTTCCAGTAGTCTTTTCTGTCCAGTTTAACAGGAGAGGTTGAGGGAATTTCATGGCAGTGGCACTCCTTTGGAACCTATAAACCAGGTCTACCACTTCTTCAGGAAGCATTGCAACCATCGATGGCTGTATAGAGGGTCGTTGTCTTGGAGGCTCTCTTTTAAGGCTGGTAGTTCTGTCCAGGTCTCACAAGGCATACCTTAAAACTGCTAAATAAGAGAGACAGGATTTGGGTTAAGCAGCAGGCCCACAAATAATGCACAATATTTAAATGTTAGTTCACAACCTGGTTCCCTTTCAGGCTGCTCCAGGTAACCCTCTCCAAGATAAATTTAGTTCCAGAGGAAGCCTCAGCTGTGCAGCCATGAGCCAGTTTGTCCTATTTGGCTTTAAGGCCAGGATTGGCTCATGGCCCCTTTTTAATTAGCAGCATAAACATCTCTTCAAAGAACATATGTGGATGTCGACCCTCATTAGAGGATTTGTGGTTGTGAATCCCAAATGAGTAGAGTCATCTCTGTTGAAGACTTAATTTAAGCACCTGCAGTCTAGAAAAAGGGAAGGATTTAATTAGCATTTTTAAATTAGTTAGCCCTAATAGGAGCACTCTGAGGCGTTTCTCTTTCCCTTAGCAATTAGGATGCTTCCTTACTTTTACTTAGTATTTTGGATTACCAACTAGGACAGGAATGCCAAAGGCAGACATCACATTTTGTACCATGTACCATGTAGGCACCCACCTCCACAATCAGATCCACCCCTACACTCATCCATGAAGAATTTTTCTTTTACAGGTTGTCACCAGGCTTAGACTTAATCTCTGCTCATTCAGCCTCTGCTGATGCAAATTTAGATGAAAAACAGAAGCTTCCTGGTTGGAACTGCTTAGAAGTGGTTAAGAGGCCAAGCAGGACAGAACTTCACACACTAGGAAAAAAAAGAGTATCACAAGATTTTATAACATTGAATAACAGAAATTCTTTTTCCTCTGCTGTTTTTCAAGTCCTCATAGATGCTATCATTCCTGTTCTTCCTTTCCGCTTTAAGGGTCAACATCAACTCAGGGATGACCACAGTCGTGTGGCTGCTGGCTAAGAGTCCTTGATCTCAGAACTAATACTTCAAGACCAGCTCCTGTGGCAAATCCAGAAAATGAGGATGCCAAGGAAAGTTGCCAGAGACCTTTCCCTTTCAAGTACAAACAATCTAAACCATATCTGATTTGTTCTATAAAAGTACACATGGTTTGTTTTGTTTAGTATTATGTTACTTTTTTTCCTTGCTTTTCAGACTTTTAAACTCTTCAAGGCAGGGACCTGTTCTTGACTTGATCCAGTATTACCTCCTGACCAACGCCATGTGCACAGCAGCTGAATGGGTCCGATTCTGCACTAACACTGAGTGCCCTGAGTATCAGAAAACAGGATGGTATTTTTGTTTAGCTATTGTAACCCACAAAATACCAAAGTGTTTGGATTGTGATGGAAAGGACAGTGCATGCATAACCAATACACACTATCAGAACATCAAGTGCTGTAGCCCAGATGCTCTGGCTATTACTTTTGTGAACCACCTCAATATAATGTAATATAATAACAAATAGGGAATAGGGATGAACCACAATTGTCTCAGTTTTCTACCATTCTCCCTCCTTCTTCTCCTCAGTCTTGACAGCTGGATTTTCAGCCAGCACATATAAGAGCGGACAGTAGAGGACACTCATATTTCCTCCATTTTCTGCTACCTGAATTCAGGTCATACCTGTATCATCCTGTCTCTCCAACATCCCATGAAAACCCACTGTCCTTCAGGACAAGAATCAGAATGTGTGAGATTAAGGATGAGTAGCACTTAACAGAGCTTTTAACTTCTCTGGAGATCTTTTAAGCGAGCTCTCTGTTTACAGCTCAAAGGAAACTGCATAGGGACAATAAAGTGGCTCCCAGTTGTGGCTTTTCAATTGTTGGTGCACATGACAGATCAGTACCTCCTATGGAAGTCTCCTTGTCTTCAAACAAGTACTGTTTCTTTCAATTACCTTAATTTCTGATTCTCTTCCTCTCCTTTCCTTTCACTTGTATTAGGCCTATTTTGTTGCACGACATGAAAATACGAACCTTCATCAGCATACAGAACAAAAACCAAAACTTAACAAACTGTACATAATTACTTCCTTATGGATTCCTAAACTTGCTACCCAGGCTTTGCTCGTTGACTAAATGCATTGATAACACAAAATAATCCCATTTACACATCATATATTTGTACAGGAATTTATTTTCAGATTTGAATTACACAGTTCTGTTATTCCACTGCTTTTCTTCATTGCTATCTGTGTTCAATAGAATCAAAAATTATTTGCTGCACTGTAGTTCCCATAAAACCTAAACAGTAACTTTACGAGTGCATGGTAAATATGTTAAAACAAGAACTGTATAAGGAGAAAATCAGTTGGGAAAGAACACAAAAATGATCAGCCTTAAAGAAAATGTTTGGAAAAGACAATCCAGGTTTTCTGATTTTCAGTTTACTGTCTTGACTGTTCCTGTTTTGGAATTGGTTCTGCAATTCACTTGCAGCTGGAAGAGCTTTATTCACATGACAAGGTGCACAGAGCTTAGGCAATGCCCTCACTTAAGACTGCCAGTCACTCTGGACAAGGCTTTTTGGCTTTATTCCATTCAGTCCAAGTTGCTTCCAGCCCACAGACACTACCAGAGCACAAACATTTAATCCCATTACTCAAGTGTGAGCGTGTCAGGCAGGTTTTCTGGTACTACTGAGGTTTCAAGAAAATGCATTCATTTCTACCGCTTTGTGATTCTATCCACAGGCTAACACATGCCACGAGACAGTTTTTCCCGTATCTTTTTTCCACCCAGAGGAAAGGGAAAAAAACCCCAAACTATTTCACAACAAACTTAACCACTCTGTGGAATTAAGGAAAAGTTTCAAAACAGAGGGCAAAGCTGCCATTTACTGCTTCACAAAGGATTAAAGGAATACACAGAAGATGTACTTCGTAAGTTCTCTTCAAGGAGATGGCCTGCTTTTATGTAAACTGCCTTTCATCTTATCATATATTGTTCACGCTGAGGATATAAAGTAGACAGGATATCGAGTGAGGCTACAAAATGATGCAGAAGGAAACTAGGCTCTTTTCAGCAGTTTATGTTCCAAAACACTGCTGAAACACTCCAAGATTTCCACATGTCCCTATCTTTCTTGGAAATACGCTTGTGCTTGTGTAAACCCCACATGCACCTGTGATTTGTATTTTGAAGTAAGTCATTAATTTCTTGAGCAAACTGTTGGTTTAGTCTATATGGCGGCAGAATGTTTGCTCTTGGGAATGATGCTAAGGCTTTCCATGATGGAGTCCTCCATTACGTTAATGTCCCTTAAGGGTAGTTTTTGCTGTGCTACATTATGAAGTTAACTTGGATTTTTATGAATACCTGATATTTTTCAATCAATATTGGCATTTACACTCAATTCTGTGTATAGAGATTGTGTGCCAGGGAAAATGATCATCCCAACTGTCTGGAATAGCTTGCCAAATAAATAGCACGTTTCTTCCTGTTTCCTTTGGAAAACAGATCACTGACAATGCAAAACAATCTAAACCACTATTTTTAACAGAATGTTCTGTGCAGTGAGTTTGGAATTCCACAAAAGTACAAAATATCCATGCCCAGACAGTGGATTTTATTCCAAGCCATTTTCACTTAATGCCATTATATAAACTGCTTTCTGAGTAAACTTAAAGATACTGACCTGTGAAAATACAGTAATGAAACTTCATTTTAAGTGGGACCTTAGTAAGACAATATCAGGAAGATAATTTTTTCCCAGAGTCTAATTTCAGAGGTGCTAAAAGTCTTACCACTTGAACTAGATGCAGTTGGGGCTGCAAGTACTCAGTGCTTCAGAAAAACATGCCCATATTGTCAGACTGTGCATAATTACATTTGGCTCCTCATCAAAGAGAATCACTCAGCTCACACACAAACCACAGCGCTGGATAACAAAGTCACAGATTTGTTATCAGCTGTCAGCTACCAGGCTGACAGTACTGAACTAGGTAAGGCAGATGCATGGTCTCCCTCCACCCAACGCACCCAACCACAGATCTCCGTCTGCACGGGACGAGCCAAAGTAATAAGATGTCTTCAGAAGCAAGATAAGTTCCACTAACACTCACACAGCTTCTGGATCAGACTGCACTTACACCCATGAGATGAGAGCATAATCAAGAGTTGAGCCCAGCTGCACCAACCTAAGTAGCTGCATCTGTAAATTAAGTGGGATGGGGCCCATTTTATATAATCAATGCTGTTTCACATTGACTGAAAATAGCATGTGCTAAAAGTGTTCCTTTTTATAAGGCGGAAATAGGTTAATGTGAATTCAGATCCAGTGACGAGCAAGCCATGGATACAGCTACACCTTTTTGTCTGATGCTCATATATATGTATACGCTTTTCCTCATATGCTTTTCCTTCTCTCATATATAGAAAAATCCGTTGAATGTGTATACCTACTCATAGCTGCATAATTTACTGCAGTCAATGACTGCCTAGATAAACATGGATTAAATCAGAACACATTTTTATGATTTTCTTTGGCTTAAAAATCACTTCTTCTAAATAATTTTTTTCTTCTGAGTTCCTGAACTTTTATTTCAATTATTTATATTTTAAAGGAACTGACTGGGATATTAGCAATGTTATGTAAAGAAACTGCATGCTAGCATTGGAATATCTCAGTTTTAAAAACAATGTAAGTCTCCTAAAGAGGTCAGTATTCACTAAACATTTTGCTAAAATTGAATTCAACACGTTTGTATTGGCTCAATGAAATTCGTAAGAAAGGAAAAAGCACATATCAAGGGTTCCAAAAACAAAGTTAGTATAACCTCCTGCAGGAAGGGTTGAAAAGCAAAAGAAACATTATCAGTACCTTTTCTGTTTTCTATTATTGTAAAAAAAAAATGGGTCCAAAAATTTCAGTTTAGGTGTATTGCAGTTGACATCCCCATCGTGTTATCTGCTGCTTCCATAATTGAAAAGTTCAGTCTTGGATACAGATAATATACCTTTTTTTAGTAACATCTGTGTGCAGACTGCAAAGTATTAAGGGTTGGCTGGATTGCTAGAGCTCAGTTTGGGAATTTGGCCGCAGGCTCATTCTTGCTATACGTCTGGCCACAAAGACAAAGGAATATTTTATTTTTCTAGGGGAACAACAGAAATCTAAGGGGCGAGAAGTGAACAGAAACAAAGAAGAAATATTATTTCAATTTTTTTTAACACAGAAGAAATATTATTTTAATTCTTCTAACTAAAAATATTCATCAAAATAGAAAAATACAGCAATAAATGCATGAGCATAGGGAAAGAACTCCACAGACCAGAAAGATCATGTCTGAAAAGGCAAAACATTATCTTTTAGCTATGCTCACAGAACAAAAATAACATTTGAGTGTCATTGTCTAGTTGGACTCTGCCCCAGTAATGAGACTCTTTCAAGTATTCAATCTTAGCAAGCAAGGAATGTCCCCTCTCTGGTACCTTCACAGAAGGCAGTGGGCAGCCAAGGCCACATCTGGGTGCCAGGTGTGCAGTGGGCACCTGTGCTCCTGGGAAACAACATGGCTCCTGCAGATCCACATGGCATGGCCAAGCCTGCTCCACGCTTAGGAGCCACAAGGGGTTTTTTCTGCCCAGCCGCAAGAACAACTTGAAGGGCTTAATCTCTTTCAGATGTTCAACTCCTCTACAAAGAGGGTTGAAATGAGTAGAGAAGCAGCGAAGACCTAACAGAGTTGCCTTCATTTTGTGTATTTGTCACATAGCTTTTCAAGTATGAGTCATTTAATAGTCTGTGAACATTATCTACTGTCTAACTGTAGTTTCATACAATTTTGACATCTGTATCTGGGAATGTGCACTCCTTTTGACTGTGTTAGATACCAAGCTTCTCTTTACTTCTAAGAAGTCAAGGTAGATTCACTTTTGAAGTGTTTCTCTGCATAAAGTTCAACCACCATTCATTGTCCAAACTTCTTACCATGGTTCAGACAGCCAAATCTATACATCTGTCCATTGTTCACATGAACAAGTGGAAAACAAGACTACCAGGTGCTTTTATATGTCTGTATCTATGCCTGCTATCATTCCATAACCTGCTCAAGGTAATGCAAGAATTAAGAAATGTGTTTACTTCTTTAAAGAAATTAAGCAAGAATCATGCAATCATAGAATCATCAAGGTTGGAAAAGTCCTCCAAGATGATTGAATCCAACCTTTGGCCAAACACCAGAAAGCCAAATGTGTCCTGGGCTGCATCCAAAGCAGGGTGGCCAGCACGGCCAGGGAGGGGATTCTGCCCCTCTGCTCTGCTCTGGTGAGACCCCACCTGGAACACTGCATCCAGCTCTGGGGTCCCCAGCACAGGAAGGACATGGACCTGTTGGAGTGCAGAGGAGGGCCACCAGCATGATTAGAGGGATGGAGCACCTCTCCTATGAGGAAAGGCTGAGAAAACTGGGATTGTTCAGGCTGCAGAAGAGAAGGCTTCAGGGTAACTTAATTGCGGCCTTCCAGTACCTGAAGGGAGCCTACAAGAAAGCTGGAGACTCTTCACAAGAGCATGTAGGGATAGAACAAGGGGGAATGGCTTCAAACTGAAAGAAGGTAGGTTTAGATTAGATGTTAGGAAGAAATTCTTTACTCTGAGGGTGGTGAGACCCTGAAACAGGTTGCCCAGAGAAGTTGTGGATGCCCCATCCCTAGAAATGTTCAAGGCCAGGTCAGAGCTCTGAGATACCTGGCCTAGTGGAAGGTGTCCCTGCCTGTGGTGTGGGGTCTTAGAACTAGATGATCTTCAAGCTCCCTTCCAACCAAAACCATTTAATGATTATGCCAAAATCAACATTTGGGCTCTGTTTGTTTGTTTATGGGTAAGGGATTCATAATGCTTTAGTTACCTAAATAATTATGGCTTATATAAAATGGCTTATTTAAAAGAGGAATGAGGTTTCAAGAAGAAGCTTATCTAATCACTCCCTTCCTTCCATGAGATACTTTATATAAAGTATTGTTGAGCTGCCTATGTAGAAACATAATCTCTTGGGCCTCTTTTGGTCACAGACAATCCCTTGAATTCCCCTTGCAACAACCAGGTAAGTCTGGTCACATCCAAGTGCAGAGGTGTGACCCCCTATTCCACAGATATTAATTCAGATTAATCATAACTGTTTACCTTGGCAGCTAAAAGCAGGAAGTCCCAGTGACAGAGACAGAAGATGTACTGAGGACCTGCTCCCCAGGCTGGAGAGTGAGGAACATATTAGCAGGGTGAGAATCTGCACGTGGGTAGTCAAGAACTGCACCAGCCACAAGAGCCACACGAGCCACAAGCACATGTGTAAACACTGAGAGAGATTACAAGAAAGGTTTGAATCTGGGGAGTGCAAGAGGTAGAAATATTGATGAAGGGGAAATGATGGCTGAGCAGATGGGCTGGTCAAACGAGAAAAAGAAAATTAAATCAGACTAGTCAGAACATACCCTTTTCACCTGAACAGTGACAGGGAAAGTCACCTGGGCTTAGTCACTTACTCTTTAACCAGAATTTCTGAATTAGTAAATCATGCCTGAGGATTAAACACCACAAATCTGCTTTCAAGAATGATTGTGCTACTGCCCCAAACATTTTTAATTATGAAACCTCACCTATCATTCACTGTGGATATTTAAATAGTGGTTTTGGCATGAAAATGCTAATTTTTAGTATGTGTGATGTGGGAGTCCAGAGTGCGGGGAATATTCCCACATCATATTAGTATACAGGCGTTGTAATTGGTGGGCCTGAAATTCTGCTGGGCTTCATGCCTTAAAAACCCAAAGGAAGAAGACAGGAGTCTATGTCTCCAACAACTTGGAGTTTAGGTATAGCAATAATCACCAATCAAATTAAAAATGATGGGCTTAAAAGCAGATGATGACACTGGCAATTTAACTGTTGTCCTGCTTTGAGTGGTACCGTGCCAAAGAAAAAACCTTTTAAGGATTCAAAGGTGAATTAAAAAATGGATATGCCCAGAGATTCCCTACAGTAAGGGACAACACAGAAGGAGCTAGCAGGTGATTTGCTTGCAGCAGGCACAATGCAGGCTGACATCATGGACTTTGACATGGGAATTCACTTCAACACTCAGTGAGAAACTAACAGTGGGGATGGGATAGTGTCCATGGTTTTGTGGAAGAGTAAAACTAAACCACAACAATTCTTTTGAACAGAGAGGAGAATCAGTAGCAATACACATGAAGGTGTCAAAGCAGCGACATCGTCAAAGCAGAAAGAGAGAAAAATTATCTTACCAGTTTTAGTTTGGACAGATTTCACGTACTGAAGCCACTACAAGGCCAAAGACTACTTCAGATGAGGAGCCAATGGATGAATTTCACATGCTGGGGTGAAAAAAAGAAATGTGTATCTTCAGTGCAGGACTTAGACTTACCCAGAATATTAGCTTGTGGCAAAGTCAGAGACAGTGCCCTAGATTATGGGGCTCAAAGACTGGAAATGCAGAGGTTTTATCTCCAGTGACTAAAGGGAGGGGAAAAGAACTTTGAGAAAAATATTGTCATGGTTCACTCAGTAGCTCAAGAGGTGATCCCAAGACTACAGTTTGGACTGAAGAAGGTAGGTCGTTTTTGGGATGCAGCAACAAGGAGGCAGGAGTAGGATTTGCATTCATGGACCAAAAGAAAAGAACCAAACAGAGAGTTCTCAAATGCTCCCTTACACTTAAAAATTAATTTTTCCTTGTGAAAAGTAAGTTTGTCTTTATTTTAAAAGATAACTCTTCTCCATTGCCCTGGAGGAGATTCTGCTTCTCATGATACTGAGCCTGACAGAAGTGATTTTGTGCTGCATATTCCACCGAGTTTGCTCCCACTGAGACTGTGGGGAAGTATGTGACTGTACAGTAGTACCCTGGTTCATTGATGCAAATTTGAGGGGACACACCCAGCTCCACCAGCTACAGGCAAACAGCAGTACCAGCGCAGCACAGCCCATGGTTGAAACGAGTAGGATTCTGTTGATCCAGCTGCTCACACCTTGGGTTTCCTCCTAGAGCTTGATGGCATCCAATGTGACAGATACTTGACAAAAACACTTAGAACAGAAAAGGTGTAAGGTTATCAAATCCTAACATGATGTATTACAAGGGAACAGTGTAATTAAAAACGGAAAAACAAGTTTATCTTCTCAAAGAGCTCGTAATATTCAGAGGAAAACAGAAGAGCTTTAGCTACCAAAAAGAAAATATTTTCCAAGTATATACTGCCCTCCTGTGTACAACTCGGTATTAAATCCAACAGCTGCAACCTACTTCAAAAACTGAAAAGAATGTGGTGCTGTGGTGTCCCAAATAATGTAGGAACAGTGGTAAAATCCAGGCACTAGAGAACAGATTGAAGAGACAGCTCAGACCACGGCTGCCATCAATGAGAAACTAATCACTGCCATGGGCCCTCATCCATCTCTTATGAAGGAGATCATGCTGGATCCCTAGCACCAGAAGCCATGAGAGCTGCAGAACTCCTTCTAACAGGCAAAAGGCAAAGCACCCCCAAGCTGCCTCTGAACCCCACCACAATCAGAGACTGTCCACACATTTCTTCCAATTAAAGCTTTTAACAAACAATGTGAGTTTGGCACACTCCTTCTTAAAATACTTACCTGTGCAGAGGTAATTTCTTTTTTTTATTTTTGATACCTTCTTCAACAGCTCTGCTCTTTTGGAAAAGAAAAAAAAAGGATTTTAACTGTATTAAAAGAATTTCAGTGTGAAAAATTACCTGTTTATCTCTGTTAAACAACGCTATGCTGTTCAGGGATCCTACTGCACTAGTATACATCACTTCTCAGTGTAATGGAAGTTTTACCACTAAATACTTCCCCTTGGCTTTTTATTTTAGCTCGCCCTTTTCAGAAAAGCAGGTCCTCAAACAACTGTGGAGCAAATTCATAGACACAGCAAAAGGTACACAATCTCTGTTTCCCACTGCAAGTCACATTTGCACTAGCACATTCTAAACATTAAATTGAAAAGGTCTCCTAAGATCATAGTAAGATTGATTTGAAAATAATACATATTTGTCTTCTAGGCATACCATAGCCCTCTAACGCAATTTAAAAAAAATTTTTTTTAGGTAACTCAGTTACTATTTGCAAAAATCCAGCATAATTTTTACAAAAGCTAAGTAAAAACTTCAGGAGCTAAGTAGATTTTGAGTAGCTAAATTCTGACAATGTTTACATTGCACACTGAAGAAGAGCATTATTGCTGAAATAGATTCTTTATTTCCTGAAACATTCCAAAACAGCAGTATACACAGTTGTAATCAAATATTAAGTCATATGCCATTATAAGAAAGCATTGATTAGTGCAATTGGATTTTGTAAAAGATCTATCAAAAAGATTTATTCACATTAAAACTCATTTTCCATAAGCAACTGTTAATAAAACATTACAATTTTATTCTTTGTAATAAAGTACTGAAAATCAACAGTAGTTGTAGAGATCATTGTACCTTTGTAAGTGCAATGTGATTTATGCTGCCATTTTAAATACAAAACACTATGACAATAAATTAACAATTCAACAAATGGTGATAGACCAACAAAACCATGCTGACCCAGCTGGATGGCAATTCCCAGTGAATGCTACCTTTTTTTTTGTGCTTCTGCAACATAAATATACTGCTTGGTATTGCCAATGGTAAGATTTTCTAAGACATGTTCCTAGCGCTAAAAAAGTACATTACCCCAAAAATATTATTTATGGCACAGAAAAAGTTAAATTATCTCTCTGTAGTTCAGGTTCAGGCAAGTTTAAATGAACTTAAGTATATAAAATAAAATGTACTGAAAACACTAGAAAAAAATTCAAGCACATACGTAAGTACCCCAAAATTCAAAATAAAATGCATGATGCCTTTACACTGAATAAATTATCTCAGAACTTCAGTACGGCAAAGCTGCCCAAAAGGAAAATCTCCTAGTTCCTTCCAAGGAAATATTCTGTTATTTTGCACACATATAATACTTTCTTCAGTTCCAAATGCCAACACTGCCATTGTTAGTCTGATAACAATGCAGCTGTTCAGGTAACTGATTAAGTGCAATATTTAGTATTTGATAAGGTGTTCATTTTTAAAAAATGACATGGCATTGTAGATGGTTACAGATTAAGATCCTGGGGAAAATAATACTGTATGACCCTCCTTTCCCAAATCATTGTTACCCAGCCAGCTGGGTAATGAAATCTGCATTGTGTGTTTTCCACCGTTGAGGGGCATCCTTCCTTCATCAATAGCAGCCGTCTCTCCAGTTCCCATCCCGTATTGTGCTCAGTGACGACAGTGGCTTTGGAGGCTGAAGAAAACTGTATTAACCAAATGACAGGGGGGAAAAAAAGGGAAAATGAAGTCATATTTCCTGTGAAAGATCAAGGTAAAAGACATCATTTACTTCTGCAGTGACAATGGCTTTGGGGCTTGCTCAGACACATCACCCTGGTGTATTTCTGGCTACATATTAATGCACATGTGAAGATCTATGGTGAAATTAAGGCCATTTCCAATGAGAAGAGTCTGAAAGATTTGTAAAAAGGAACTGAGTGAATAATTGTAATCATGCATGAGATGCCTCTAAATGGCAAGATTTGTTTTTTCAGGGCTAAAGACAGTAAAAACGTATTTATCACTAAGGGCAGCAGAGATCTAATGGGAAACACTTTCCAAAAAGCTATTGTGCTCAGCATGCTCATGAAAAACCAGCAGTTTATAAAAATACTGTGCAAGCAGCGAAGAATTTTATCAGTTGAACTCCATCGAGTTCTGCTCCAGACCCTCTTTCCAAGACATGTGACGACGTGTTTCCAGAGCCAACAGTTCCAGCACTACCACTCCTGACAGGAACTCACCAGCCTCTGGGTCCCCACCCTCCCATCTGGGCTGCATCTCTCGCTCATCAATGAGGACTTCTAAAATGCTTCCTGACCATTGCCCAAACCCTCCAGGTACTACTGAGGCAACCATTTCAAGTAAAACTAAAAAAAGGAAAAACAACCATCTGATTTGATCTAGCTGCCAACTCACTGGTAACACAGCAGGCTCTATCTCCAATTTGCCACAACCATAATTTTGTCACAATTTGCTGAAAAAAATGTGTTTCAATTTTGTGGAACTACTGCATATAAAAGCAGATCTCAAGTCTTGTTTTCACACTACTCTGCTTTTGCTATAAGTTATTGATGCCTCCTCTCCCTTCCAAATGCTTTTTGCTGTAAAAAGGCAGAGGTATCTTGTAAAGCAGGCAGCCAGGCAGTCATCACAGCAGCTTCAACTCTGCTACAACTGCTTTTTTAGTAGCAAAAACACTACACTTAAGTAAAAATAGTTGGTTAAACTTAGATTCAGCCAAGCTGCTTTTGTGCAGCTCCACTTTGGTACAGAATCACTTATCTTTGATATAAATCCAGTTACTTGCGACTAAGAACATAATCTGCCTCTGCTGTTTTCTGCGACTGCTGATTTCTTTTCTTTCCAGAAAAAAAAGAAGCAAGTATGTTTAATAATGTTCAAAAAAAAACCCAAACCAGAGAGGGAAAAAAAAAAAAAAAAAAAAATTAGCTAACTTGAAAATAATTGTAAGAATACTGCTATGTATCCATAGGTGAATCTCTACTACAGGGCACTGACAGGAAAATGTGCCAGCATGGAAAACCATTTCAAACAAGTACAAGCTGTAGGTATGACATCACTCTGTTTGAGACAACAGAGTTTTGGAGGGGCTGTAGTGCATTTCTACTTTTCCATCACCAGCTGGACAGTAGTGACTGGCTCCAGTGCAAGGCAGCAGGAACAAGCAAGCCCTGGCTCCACAGCTATGCTTACATTTCTGCCACAGTTGTGCCTGGTATCTGGCATGATCCAGACCCTGAGCTGCTGACTGACTTTCTGGCTTTAGCTGGAACCTGCCTCATCACTGTGGACTTGTCTGGAAACTGGGAGTGTTGGCTGACCCTGATCACCATCAACGTTGCTCTAGGCTGGGCACTGCGGGGCAGCCCAGCTGTCCCACTCAGCTCCCTGCTCACTCTGCCCTAAAGGAACCTGCCTCCACTGCCCCTCACACTGCATAGGGTTAAAACACACAGAAGTGGAAGGTGGGGTCTGCAAGAAGCCCCAAGACTGGAGTTGGAAAGGGCTGAGGGTTGTGTGGATCCACTCAACAGGAGCCAAAAAAAAAGGTGCTGTCCAACTTCTAAGGCTAGGAAGAGATGGATTGTACCATCACAATTTCTTTACACTGCTTGAATCTCTGAGGTTAAGGACAAAAGCAGTTAATATTCAGCCAAGTTATTTATCTTGGCTATTATAATTTTATATTAAAAATTATTAAAAGCACTCCCTCATCCAGTATTTTATCCTATGCAGTAAATACTGAAGTTCCCTAATGCAACCCCAATAAAATGTGTCTAAGAACCTATTTTAGGTATCTAAAATACCAGTAACTTGGCTACTTAACAGTCTGGCCAAAGGTGGGAAGACAGATTTGCTCTGAGTGCGCAGTTCTCTCTGAACATCTGATTTATTTAAAAAAAGCAAAAGATCTGGTCTGTATTTAATCAAGTCATGACTAAAAACACTATTTAAGTTTGAAAGAAGCTAGACCCTTAAACTGATTATCATTCATCATCTAATACCATTCATTAGAAATTATCACGGTGAAAAAAACTGACAACTGAATTCCTTCCAAGAAAAGTCTGTATGAACTGAAACCGCGTGTATTTTTCCAAATGAATCAATAAAATTAAACAAGGGTGTTAAAGAACTGTAGGCTGAGGTCCAGTCTACCTGGGCTTTTTGAGTCCTATGAACTCCTCATTCCCACAGTGCAAAGACCATCCATCGTCAACTATCACTGGTTTGGCTCTATGGCAACACAGGATGCTGCTAAGGCACATTTGAAGGAGACAGGAGCCCAGACTTTCTGGACTATAAACAGCTTTGTTACTGATTTGAATCAGCTTCTAATAAAAACACTGTTGAGAGTACAGTGTCTCACCCTCCCACTGAAACCTCTTAATTTTGTTTTTCTTTAATACTGTCTGTTGTATGAGAAGTTACAAAATAGCAAGGGACTGGTCTTCATAAGGCAGAAAGGCTTCCTCACATGTTGCTATGAAAGATTTAAGAGCTCTGGAGAAGAACATGAAGTGGAGGAAAGGAAAAAGAAAAAAGGAAAGAAAACCCTCAACTATAAAGAACTCTAACTGAGAGAGTTCCAGCTGAGAGCAAAGAAGGTTATAATAGAAATCTCATGGTACAGTCTTCATCAAAGAAGAAACCTGACTGCTCTTTATCAAAGTTTCACCACAGCTGGTCAAAATCTGTTGTGAGTCACATCCGTGCAATCCCCAAGTAACTCAACCAAAGAGAGAATGTGAACACTTGAACTTATTCTGGATCTAGCCAGTATGTAGTGAAAAGTACAAAAATGATGAGAGCTAAACAGTGACAGTTCATCCAATAGAAAATGAGGTATTCACACAGCAGGCCCACACAAGAGGAGGGATGTGTGCAATGGGAAGAAATAGTTGGAGGAGTTAACACAAGTTGAGAGAAGTTTTTCCTTGACTTAATTCCTATTACTTACAGAACATGCAGCTAAGAGTTTAACTCCCAGCTATTATAAGGTGATTAAAACACAATCTCTTTCATCAAGCTTATTTTATTGCTTGACCTAAAAATAATTAATTTGAAGATTAATTTCTCCTTCTCATTTTTTTGCATGCAAAAAAAAATGCATTTGCTTAACAGTACAGCTTATTGCAACTATGTGATATTCCACAATTCCCTGTGTGCCTGTTGTCTCCCAGCTGGAACTGAAAAGATGTTGGTTCAACCCAAGACTGTACTATCCAGGATATTTCCTTCCTCACAATGCTGTAATGGTGCAACTTGCAGTTTTACAGACTACTGCCATTTATAACAACAGGGATGCAGCTCTTTCTGTTTGAGCACTCTAAGATTTGCTCATGCTGGGACACTGAAATAGCAGTAGGCAAAAGTCTGGGAAAAGGTAAGACACATCACTTAATGATATGAGGTTTCCATTTGTTTGGATTTCTTACTGACAGGTGGCAATCCATTCCTATTTACATGTGATTACACACTGTCCATCATCACAGTTTACCAGGGCCTACCAGCATGCATCATCCATCACTATTTCTGGCAAGCAATCTTGACCCATTCAGTGACTCAGCACTGGGAGACAGAAATTTATGTTTTATAGCTTCATATTCAGGAGGTAAAAAAATTCCCCAATTTAAGTCTAAGCCATCCACGTAGAGACTGAGGCCCGTTTAACTTTTACCTTCGAACTGGCTGTGCAATTTTACTTCTGGGAATGCCACTCCCATTGACAGCCAGCGATGGTCTTGGAAGAGCACTGCGCCCTACAACGCCTTGACCAGCAGTCTTGTTTGGCATTGGGATCCCAGTGTTGGAATACAGCTGCGAGTTGCTGGACACTGGAATACTGCTATTGTTACTACTCCCTTGTATGGTTGGGCTTACGTAGGCAGTAGCTTTGAGAGGCTGTCTGACAGACACTGGAAAATGTCCCACACTGTGAACTCGGTTTTGAAGCTGTCCTGGAGATGGAACTGTGAAGAGTGATGGAAAAGGAATTAACAAAGTCAGTATGCAACAAATAAGACCAGGTAGTTATGCTCATTTATAGACAGATCTGAAGAAGGATAAACACATCGTTATACAATTCACTTGCTGATTACAAACTGCTGAAAAACCTCTTGGATCCAATCCTGTATTGAGTAACACTGCAGTGAACTAAAATATCCTGTTCCACCCCCATCCCGAAAAAAAATCCCAGTCCATATTCATCCTTCCTCCTCCCCTCAGAGATTAAATTAGCCATTATAAGCACACTAAATCCACCTACGCACTTAGAGCTTTAAACAGGAGAAACTGCTAAAGGTATAAATTAGTCACTGTTAGGTGATTTTGATTTTCGTAAGGTGGCTTGCAACAGCCACATCTTGCTCAAGCAACATTGCATTAAAGCATTATGAAGTATCACAGAAGTTTAAGCTTTCTGCATAAAAACAATAAAAAGGCTATAAAAGGTCTTGAATGTAACAGCATATTCCAAGGCTGATGTTATGTAAACTGTAACTTTAAATCAGTGCTATGAGCTCCAGAAGCTTTATATATAGATTTTCTACCCAATCCTGCCCTCTGGTGTACATTTGGCATGCATCACTTTCCGAGTCCACGTATCACAAGCAAACTGTCAAAAGCCTGAAGCATATAAACTAAGACACTACATTTAGAGCAATCCTTTTTCAAGTCTTTGAAAAAAGGACATCTTTAAACCATTTAAAGACACAGGAAAAACTGCAATGAGTGACTCAAATAAACTATACTGGCAATATATTGTTAGGAAACACTTATAGCTCCTGAAATACTCGAGTATTTCAGGAAAACAGGATTTTATGCACACACACATATATAAGAGCATGAACACAAAGAAATATATATTTCTAAAATATTAAATAAAATTAAACTCTCAATGCACAATCATGAAAATCCATGTGGGAACCTGAACTATTTCCATTCTCCTATTCAAGCAGGACAAAATACAATAAAATAAAACCATCAGTCAAGAATATTTTCCAGAAAAGAGGCAATTTAATTGTTTTGAAGACATTTGTAACTTCTGCTCAAATTTGAAAGAAAAACACCCAGAGGAGAAGTTTTTGCCACCTTCTCCCTCCAAAGTCTCACAGGAAATGGAGAGCATAAATTAAATCCTTTTTTCCTAAATTCTTTCTTTCTTCCTCTTTTCTTCTGCCTGTGTCCAGGGAAATCCACTTTTCCCATTTCCACCCAGAGAACCTCAGCCACTGTGCTAGAGAAGATGGGCTTGGATCTTGATCTATCTTGCTCATGTTCTACATTAATAATTCATCTACTAGATCAATACTCCCTTCATCCCCCCCATCAAGAAGTCACCTAAATTAAACCAGTTACAGAGCAATTTTAATTCCCCCACTCAACAAGTATATTATACTTGAGAATACAACCCTCTGTTTACCACATTTCCTCAGAAGGAAGTGGCTCAACTTCAGTAGGAGAGAGGTCATGTATTTTAAGATAGTGTTTATACAGTGTACTGTACAACCAGCACTGTTTAAATTACCAAAAAAGCAGTTTTCAATTGTTGTATCAAAACTAAAAATATGAGCTTACATGAATTAATTGCATTTTTGGTGTTTCTACAATACTACTACTTATTATTATTATTATAATTTCAGTTTTAATGCTGGCACAAGATGAATGGGCAAAAGAAAAAAAGTGAAGAAACTCTCAATAACAAGACTAACAGAATTTGCCTTCCAAAATAGAAACTTTGAAAATCCTGAGGTATATTAAAATCTGGTGCAAAAGAACAGTTTGCTTTTTCATAGAACAAAGGATCAGTGACCGGGACGTGTATTCTACCACTTCATCGATCCCTTGCGCACAGCCGAAGAACACAGGTACTTACTACACGACTGCATCCTTGAAATCCCATTACTGGCTCCATGCAAACTGGAGTCAAAGCTCTGACTATTCCTCACAGTGACAGGAGAACCAGCAAAGCCAGCAGTACTGCTAATGGTGGGGGTACTTGGCATCCGAGCGAGGTTAGGCATGCTTCTGCGGAGTTTGTCTGGAGCAAAAGAAGACAACATCCATAGTCAAGTCAGATTTCCCAACAAACACAAGCCACCTCCATGTAATTAATGTAGAAAATCAGAATTATAACAAACTATTTCAACAAAAAGAGAAGTTTTGCTCTAGCAGAAGAGTATGTTATTGACAGCCTTCAAATTGAACCATTATGACTACTGTAACAGCATGATTATCCACAAGTAATTTTAAAGACACCAATAGGCAGTACATTTGCCGAACTGCAAGGATTTAAACAATAAATAATGAGGAGTTTCACACAGATGTGTAAAGTAGGTCAGGTGAACCATGCCCTAAATGTGCCTGTTTCTTTGCAGTGAATACAAAAGCAAGTCTGCATTGGCAGCCAGACACAGCTATTTACTCTGTGGATGTCTAAAGACAGGTGAGATAAATCCATCCTAAGTGACTGAAGTCTTGCTTTCAGGTGCCAGTAAGATGCTAAATAACTCCATTCAGAACCTAACCTTGTTAGCATGTTAAGTTTCTGCAAGCGGCCGTGTGCAAAACCTGCGAAGTCTTGATGCTGTTCAGTTGCTTGGAGCCCTGGGTTGATATAAGAATTTTCAAATCTGGTGCTTCTCCCTCCTACTTCACTTGTGCTATCTGATTTCATAGGCGTTTTCAAAGCTTTTTTGCAGGGCTTTTCACAAAAAGAAAGCTGCAAATGCCCCAAATATTTCTGGGGGAGGTACAGCAGCTAAGGCAAGTGTCTAAGAGGTCAGAAGACGTCTGCAACTCCACTCACACCAGTCCACTTGAAGAGAGAAACCAAAACCTTCCTGACATCTCAAGGTAGCTTCCCAACTACAACACCATCAGGTAGTCTAAGGGAAAACTCGGTCTCTTCTGCCGTCAGGCCAGAGGGAGATGACTCAGTTTTGTACAACCAGAAGAGATTGGCAAAAAGGCACAGACTGAAGGACCCGGTCCTGCAACATGACAGACTTCAGTAAAGCACCGCTGTGGGAAAACAATGGGTATTTATTAAATTGTCATTGACAACATCACCAAGGTTTGCCTCTTGGCCAGGTTCAGAAGCACAAGTGCTCTGCCCTGCCGAGGTGGCTATGTCCCTCCTGGTAGCATGGCCAGCACAGAGGCCACCAGCTCCCGTTCCTGACATAGGTTGCAGTGGCTGGCAGGTGCCTGCCCTCGGCTCTCACAGTGCAACAGAAAGCATGGGTGTGCTTGTCTTGTAACAGCAGCTACTACTGCTCTCTCCCACAGAGAGCAGGGCATTTCCAGACTGATGTTTTGGTTTTATGCATAGGAACAACACAGCATCCTGCTTGGAACTGCTGGCATGGGTCGACCTCCTGGCTCATACAGGGCAAGTTTCAATTCACAGAAAGAACAGATTTATTTAGAAATCACTGTTGATCAGTCCACATAAATATACAACCTATTTAGCACCATCATTAGCTCCTCTAATCCTTAAAGCTGCTAACAAGTGAAAAGTAATAAGACGTGACAGTACAGTTCTATCTATACAAGTTATTAGGAGTCACTAACAGTAATTTCAGTATATGGGATGCCTACGTAACTCCAGCAACCTGTGTCAGAGAAAGGCTGTATCTCCAGCAGGAAAAGGAAATATAAGGTTTGAATCCCTGGAAACTAGAGTACAGTCGAATCCTAATAAAGAACTACTGTATGGACAATCTTTCATCAAATGAGTCAGAATTGTGCTTAAGTGACTAATTACTGACAGTGGCAGACTGAAACTGTCAATGGTACAGCCATGAACGTTAGCAAAGGGATTACCACTGTGGTGTAGCCAGGTAGTAAGTATTAAGATCAGTGATGTAACAATGATAAAACAGTTATGAGGCTTCCAAAACTGTCCTGGGGATGCAAACAATAGCACCCATACAGCTACTGTATGTAGCCTCTTTCTAAAATATTCAAGAATTTTGCAAACTGAAGAGGGAACTGTCACCCTGTGATGCAATCCTTGGCCAAGAGTGGCAAAAAAAATCATGAATATGGGATGTCTGTAACTACTGTTAATTCTGGAGTCCTAGCCTACCCTTTCAAAGTCCTAGGTCCTGAAATCCTAATTCAACATTACAGAACTTGGGAAAAAAAAGGTTTGAGCAGCAAGACGGTGGTAGGGAAGATGGCACTGCATAAAATAGCTTTTTTAGTATCATGTTGTATAGCAGAATTCTTTGGACTTTAACATGGTCTTCCACTCAGGGACTGCATCAGCCACCCCAGGCATTATTTGTGCCTTGAACTGTCCAGTGGATGCAGCTACAATAGCAGAAAAATAGGAACAGAAGTAGCTTGGATTTCCTCCATGTCTTGGGTGGCCACATCTTTTGTCTCCTGTTCATTAGTCCCTTCTTGTTCCAGCAGTTTGCTCTGCTGCTGATTCATTCAGTCCTCAGGCAGCAGATTCCTGCTGCACCTGTAAATTCTCATCCATCAAGCAGCTGCATTACTTCTTTGATGGGTCCTTGTGTCTGCTGAGATAAATGGCCCTGAAAAGCAATGAAAATAGCAGGTCAGTTTTGTGTTTGGGGAAAACCCAGAAATGTTCGCCTTGATGGCATTTTGCAGCTTTCATCTCCTTGGACGACGCATCCTCTTTCATCTCCTTCTTGAAGTTTGTTCTGTCACCTGCTTCCCTCCTAAGAACAGTGGAAATAGTCTTACAGACGTTTTGTTTGTACATGAAATGCTGGCTCTTGTGAGCTTAATATATGGAAGCAGAAGGTGGGAGTTATGTGATTTTAATATTATTTCAGGCCACTGAGATGTGACTAGATACGAACTTGCTGGAAATCTATGAGAACACAAAAACGTTTTTCCAAGCTGCTTTCCTTCCCATACCTCTTTGCTCTCGTAAGACTGATGAGAAAATTAACAGAGAGGAGAAGTGAAGGAGTAGAGGTGTATTCTCAGCTGAGAATTAATTTGCTCAAGTAGTCCTGTTTGTGATGAATGCTGGAATTTGCTACAGTTTCTGCTACCTCTTCTGCACTAATCTGGTTCAGTGGCAAACCTAAAAAAATCAGCAGTTGCTTGCAGTTTGTTTTGTTAGGAAGATGTGGATAGTAACACCAGTAAGGGACTTCGAAGGACCTACACCTGTTCAAGAAATGACTGGATGTGGCACTTAGTGCCATGGTATAGTTGGCAAGGTGGTCATCAGTCAACAATTGGACTCGATCTCCAACCGCATCCACAGTTATGACTGTGACCCACTACTGAGTCTCAACTACAATTTAGGCTGAAACAAATATGGTGTTTAAGCAGAATGCAGCCATATAAAGCATCACATGTATATTCGCCTTTCCCAGCCTTCTTTGACCTACACACATTGAATTGCTGAGGTATTTGTAAGTGTGAAGAAAATTCAAGGACAGGTCATGCAAGGGGAGTTAATAATCCGTTCTTGGTTATTACCACCTTCTAAGAATAATTCATGCATATACACGTGCTTGTTACTTCATGAGCTTTCTTTAGGCAGCATACACTGCCCTTTCAGGTATGTGCAGTAGCATGAAACATCAAAAATTGCCTACTGAATGTTTACACTTTCCTCCGTATGTGGCATCCATGCTGAACTGGCCCATTGCCTCTACAGCAGAAGAAAAGCTGGGAATTGTGAAATACAGGACACTCTGCCCTCAACTGAAAACAGACATGAAAAGGCCACCCCACAGCACAGATCATATTCACTATTGCTAGAATGGGTCAAAAAGCAGGAAAAAGAGTCCCTTCTTTGTCAAACATTCCACAAAATTACAGTGAAGACAGCAGTTCGCCTCTCACCCAGCTGCTTCAGTTCTGATCTTTTGTCAGGAAGTTCTTCCCCTGATGCTATTTCTTCTCTGAAGTCAGCTCAGGATCAGTGGCCCAGCTTCCTTCTGGCAAGACACCAGAACAGGCAGCACCTGCCTTCTGTCTTCTGATCCCCTCACCGTTGGTGGCCGTCCCCATTCCACTGCTTCTTTTTTTCCTTTCCCTGACCTAATACTATCACTGGCAGAAGATTAATACCGTGTAGCACGCCAACAGACCTTGTCCTTGGAGCAAAGCTACCCCAGAAGAGGTGCACTCTTGGTGGGCTGCCAGATGGGCACTTCTGCAGCAGTCCTTGGTCAGTATCATCTTCTATCTGCCAAAATGTCTCATCCAATGAGGTTCTCCTTGAAAGGAGGGCTTAAGCTGACTCTCCAGTGAAGTGTCTTAAAACACATTTATTCCTTCACTGTTATTCTCTGCAAATGTTGTCAATGTTTTATTTGAACAAGAAGACTCCCAAACCTCACCAAAAGCACACGTGTGACACAATGAATCGGAATTATTAACGTCTCAAAGAAATCGGTATCACTGCTTGAGCTATGTTAGTAACTTCTTAAACATATTTAAATCCTTCACACAAATCCTGCAAATTCAATTCTGCCTCATCTGTATTGTAT
This sequence comes from Gymnorhina tibicen, assembly GCA_013399875.1. Classification (NCBI taxonomy): domain Eukaryota; kingdom Metazoa; phylum Chordata; class Aves; order Passeriformes; family Artamidae; genus Gymnorhina; species Gymnorhina tibicen. The sequence goes on along the minus strand of VXAZ01003791.1, from coordinate 2,009,586 downwards.
GCACAAATAGTCGGGGTAAAACCGTAAGGAAAAAACCTGTGCTTCTCGATTTTAAATATGATGTTCTATATTGTGTAGACATTCAGAGTGTGTTCTGAAATCCTTAACAAACTTGTAGACTCTATTACAACTTCACTTTACGGGATTAACTTCTCTTCCTCATGTCTGAAGACTTGAGATGAGTATCTGCGTTATATTTGTTATAACATTTGTGACATCCCAAATACACCAGGGTCTTTTTAAAGGTCTGTGGAATCATCAGCTGATACAACAGAGACATCAGTGTGTAAAAACACAAATACAGATTAAAGCAAGTCCTTCACATAAGTGAGTAACGCCATTCTCAATATTGTCAATACCTACATTTTATTCAGAATTATTACTTCATCTCGTCCTGGCTTCACAGGAATATGTCTCTCACCACAGATAGAGCCAATTAAAGATTTTTCCATTAGCCTTCGGTGAGTTCCCCACCGATCACTATGCTCAATATAATCCAAAGGTAGCAAAGTAAGATTATTTTCCTCATTTTCTGTAATAAAGTCTGCAACAATTTCCTACAGAGAATTTTTCCTTTCTTACCAAGCAAGAGAGGTTATGAGCAGAAAACACTTCATACATCTATGCTGAACCCATATCTAAACACAATGTACTGCCTCTGAAATGCTGCTCTTCTATGTCTACCTGGAGTTGGCTTAAAAAACCCAAACAACAAACAGAAACCACATTTTCAGCTTTCAAAATGAGGCAGCAGCCAATGATGTCCGTAATATTTTTGAAGTGTAGGCAAAAAAGTAACTCATAACTAGTAATTTCTGGAAAATAAAAGCAAAGTTTTTCAAGTGAATGGTATCTGTGGCCTGTTTATGAAGGTATAAACCAAGCTAAAAACTTAAAAATCAACATGAAAAGCTAATGGAAAATATACATTAAGATTAACCAGACTGAATGCATCGCTACTCCATGAACCACGTATTTTTCATCCACCTTCTTACTATATTATAATGAACTCCTTCTTTACCTGGAATAATTTTTCCAAAGTACAAAGTTTACAATTTTTATGTATTATAAAAATGCACACTTTAAAATGCACATAAAATAAGGGGTGCTGGGATAAAAGGTTGTGAGCAAGCTGATCTCAAGAGGTGGAAAGGGGCCTGAACACAAGAAAATCAGTCCCATTTTCAGTATCTTGTCTGTCCTGGATTTCGATTACTCTAGATGATTTCACACCACTATAGTTAACCACTACTTGTGGTTTCACAAAATCAGAAGTATAAAGGGCAAAAATACTAATAGCTATTAAAAATAAAAAATTACTGAACAAAAATAAAATGTATTTTTAAACAGTTAAAGTGAAAGCAGTTACTTTTGCATCAAAGTAAACTAAAAGAATGTATATTTATGGACAACATGGTTTTATGCTTTGGTGGTATTTCTTATATGAAAATGACTATATATAAAGTATTCTTGATATTAATAGCTAGCAGCATTTGAAGTTGCTAACCAGTAACTTCTTCCAATTAGACTAACGTGAGAGAGACATAAGCATAAATCTTTCCACTGCAAACATATTAAAAGCTTTATAAAAGTATAAATAAAACACACACTAACTAGACAAACTCACTTCAGCTAATTACAATAGATGCTCAAGAGCTGTTCACCTTCTGTCTATCCCAGATCTTCTTTATCTATTTCTGACCCACCAACCAATTACAAAATCCCTAAAAACCAGAATACCTTAAAAAGTTTACAAATGGAAGTCTTCTGATGTAACTCATCATTACAGAAAATTCAGCTGATTTAGGAAGAGGATGTAATTAAACAAGGAAAACAAAACCAAACAGATTTCACAAAAAGCTTATCTATTACTATATTCTTGCCAGAACTGGCAATAAAACACATTAGAAAGCAAAGATAACATACACACTCTACAGTGGATGTGAAAATCCTGTTTAAAAGGTAACAACAGGGACACCTACAGCCCATGCTACAAGTGGCCCCACATACACTTTAAACACAATGCAATGTATTTCACATCCAAACATATTTAGATCGGCACACACCTTCCATTTTATGCTAGTGTTTACCAGGAGCCTTCCAGTACACTAAGCTGGTGGGGACTGGCAGTAAATGTGACTGGCACCATTCACTCAGACATGAGTGGGATAAGGTGAGATAAAGAACCTGGACCTGAGAGTGGGGGCTACATGGTGTGATGTGGTCCAGAAGTATGTAATTTTACCTTCAAATAGATGTACACCAATTTAAAAGAAGGCAGAGTGTCAATATTACAGCAGGAGCAGCACCTTGCTACAGTACGTTAGCAAGAACAATGTGTGAGCTCATCAGCATAGCTTCAAACACAGCTGGAAAACACCTGAGAGACTATTCTCACCCCCAGAAAAGGCAGAAGACCACTAGAGCAACAGAAATCTGCTACCTAAAACGCAGCCCTGTGGATGGAGGACAAGCAGACCTTTGGCCTGGTGAGAGACCAGACATCTGGTGCACAGGTCAGTGCCTATATGAAGGTACCTCATGCCATCTCAGAGATCCTGGTTTGTTTGTGGAATCTAAACAGCACTGACACGGGGTGATGGTGCATCGAAGCACCTCACGTAGCTCTATGTGGGTAGCTGAATTAGACCCTTCATACACAGGTGGGCACCCACATCTCAGCATTTAAATGCAGTGTTTCTCATCAGGCAACCAGTATATACTCCTAGAAGAATTATTATTAAAGTTTTCTAGGTTTATCACACCTTCAGCATATTTTTTACAATGCAGGTAATTAAGTACCTCAACTAGAGTACCATACCAAACAAACATCACCAAAAGTAAGTAGGACAGCATCCCTCAGACTATTTGCCTAAAGGCAAAAAATTGTAATTAAGCTAATACATGGACTAGTTTGGGGGAATATTGTGTCAAAGCTAAATACTGGGTTTTCTACCCCAGACTGAGCGTCAAAATTCAGCATTCTTCTTTATTCTTTTACAAAGAGCTCTGTGAATGCCCAGAGGAAGCAGGAGCTAGACCCTTGACTGCACATACAAGAATATAAATGATCTGTTTGGGGAAAGACAGAGGAATAAAGATTTGGGAAGACTGTTGGAACAACCAAGAGCAGCGCAGCATGTGGTATGTGTGACTTAATTATTAATTATGGATCATGCTTTCCACATATACCAAAAGCAGAAACTGAAAGTTCAGTTCTTCCATCTTTCACACTCCTCCTTCTCAATTGCCCTGGTAAACTAACAGTGTGGAACACATCATCCATCACAGAGAACTTCAGACAAATTCTTATTTTGCAGTCTACCTCCATTTCAATGTGTAGAATTCTTGAGAGACAATGAAACTGCTGCCAAGATGATAAGTGCTAATGAGAAGATTTCATAATATTATGCAGACATACTCAATACAGTGGACACTTAACTCCTTACCTCCTTATCTGCCAAAGAACACAGCCAAAGTAAAATGTTCTCACCATCAGTATTTGCCACTTACATGGATCAGAGTTGCATGCATTAGAGGCTGAAGGTGTGGAAGCTGAGGAGATAATTCCTTTCTAAAGACAGTGGTACTGACTATTGTAGCATTGTTTGGCATTCCTGCAAACAGGTAACTGAAGTCACGCTGGGTGATGCCAAACACATTATCCTCAAAGTTCTTGAGAAAAAAGTCAACCAGGTGATAAAAGTGGTGGTGTTTTACATTTATACACTTTGTAGTTAATAAACTAGGAGTCTAATGTTTTAGCACCTTAAAGGTTTCCATGCCTTTCCATGCAGGAAATCCAATGCTTAAGTTCCACTGACATGGAACATGAAGAAATCATTCAAAACACATTTGGAAGCCACATAAAAACATGGCAGCAACACATCATTCTCTTATTCCTGAGCAAAAATGCCCCAAAGCCTTCCTTTCTATCTCCCAACATTTCTGCTGTCCCGTTCTTGTACCTCCCCAACAAAAAAAGTAACATTAAAATTAATATGGCATAAATGCTGTACCAACAGATACCCATGCTGCTCCACCCTCTGTTAACATCACCTCTCCTTCTATATTGCCACTTGTCAATTATACTTTCATGCCATGGCTTACTTTGAATAGAAGTGGTTTGGGCACCAACCTGTCATGTCTTGTTTGTCAGAAAAGTAACACGCAAACCTGTAACACCATAAATAGCAACTATATGTTGTTTTGAACCACACATTTATTTTCTTGCCCAAGGGTGAGCTGTAATCTGTAATGTTACCAACAAGACCCTGGCTGGAAATGGACGGTTTAAAACTAACTTGGGGGAAAGAATGAAAGCATAGGAAAGTAAAATGCAGCAGAAAGATGAAAATTGTGATTATAATAAGGAACGAAAAGAAGTTAACAGCAACAATGGAGGGAGATTTAAACCGTAAGCACTGAGAGACAAATCTTCCAGACCCTGGAACATATCTCAAATGCAGTGTGAAAAAGCAGCAATGTCTCAGGATAGTGTGGGAGCGACATTATCTCCGACTGCTATAACAATCAGCCCTATCAGATCTGGAACAGAAGCAAGGTGCCATAAGCACTCCTCACAGCACAGCTGCATTAACAGCAAATTCGGGAATAAGAAAGAAAATGAAAATCTGAAAACCCTGATCCATATTTTACTGCATCCACAATGGACATACGTACATCAAGCTTCAAAGGCCCAGAGGTTCTTCTAACCAAGTATTAGCCTGCTAAAACATGCTCTTCTTTACTTTCTGTTTCTTTCTTCACTTGTGGTCAACTTTGCAGCATTTTAAAACACACTAAAGCAACAGCTTTCATGACCAGGTCACAGATTACATTTTGTAGAAAACTGCTTAATAATAACATACCTTAATCATTTACACATCATTTAAATTATTTGTCACAATTCATGTACAATTCTTCTTTAAAATGGTACTGGCACTTGGCAGAGAAAAGACCACTTCTCAGAAAAGCATGCAACCCACCTCCATTAATCCTATTTGGTTGCTGCTCTGGAGTTTGGGCTTGAGGAGAGTAGAAGGGCTGCTGATAAGTATTTGTAGGGAATTGTGGGGAAGTAGGGCTCCTCCTGCAGTCCCGGATACTGGAGAAAGTCTGTGAGTGAGGAATCCCTCTTTGGAAGGGGGAGCAGCGAGTCAGACGTGGCTGCGGAGGTGGAAGGTGGTCAAACTCTTCCTCATCCTCAAGACTATAGTGATCATATTCCTGGTCACTGCATGTCCCCTTTTTTCCCGCATGCAGAGAAACACTGGAAGTGTGCCTTGACACAGATGCTGAAGTTGAAGCATAATCTTGCCTAAGGCCTGTAAATTCCAAGAGGAGGATGATTCAGCTTCTGCTAAGTGATTAACTCTTAACATCCACTTCAATCTTGAACGCTAAGCAGGTAAGTAGACAGAATTTTACAGCAAGAATTGGATTTAAAATGTAATCAGGCTGAAGATCTGATGTACGATTCATCTCATCTATCTTTCAGGCATCTAACCTTGAATTCTTTCCCTCAAAATCTTTTTAAATAAAATATTAAAAAAGAATACAGGAGTTTCCAAAAGATGTCTTAGATGCCTTTCTTAAGATGAACCACCCTCAGGAGGTACTTATTTCTCTGCCAATAAAAAGACTACATAGGTACTAAGTTTTTAACTTCTAAATAGTCTTAGTTAGAGGAATTACAGTCACATTAGTTTTCCAAGCTATTGCTATTAAACTTTTGTATTCAAGCAACAAAAATGTTTACAATGACATTTCTTAAACTTACAACCCATCTAAATCTTCTGGCTCTCCAACCTCCCTGAACAAGAATTGGTTTTTGATAGCATCCAGTCTCATGGACAAGGCTTAGTGGTAACACAACTGTATTTTACAAAGGTACACAATCCTACCACCCTCTTCTCACAATGCCAGGTTTTGAAAACCATCTCACTATTAGCACTACCCTGTAAGAGCCTGTTTGGCCCAGGTCAAGTGAGAGGGAAACATTCACATCCCTTGGACATCCCTCCTTTCTCCAGACGCACAGCAGCCAAGGAAAAAATACTGCATTTCCAGGAGCCAAGTAATGATCTGACAGTAGCTGCAGATAACAACCTTCCTAGACTTACAAGAAGCCCTCAGCTTTAACAGATGTCTTTGCTTCATAATGGAAACTTCTTAATATGCTTCCTCTTCCCCTCCTCGAGTGGGAGTTTCTATCTGTGGCTGTGAAGAGAGCATGCCTGCGTGCACATATAGAACTGCCACTTTCCACGGGATTAAATGGTCAACAACTGTCACATGCTCAAACATTCTCCACCAGCTGCTGCTACAAGGATGAGATACAACCATTGCACCTAACACAGATTAGAAGAAAAATCAGCTCTTTTCTTCCCAGTCTGCCAATGCCGTGATTCCTTGAAGAGCTAAGTACCTGAAGTATGTTTTAAACCTCACTCCAAAAGAGATGAGCACAGCTGTCATTTAAGTAATGCAATCCTTTGTATCTTTTGACAGTCATATCTTTTTTTCCTTTTTAAAATTAGAACACTTGTTAATTTCTCTGTGGAGCATGATGCATGCAACTAGATACTCAGCAAGTTCTCCTGTTGACAGGTGAGCACTCTGCCTGCTCAGTCTGATGGCTTCAGCCAGATCATAACTCTAAGTTTTTCTTCACATTTTGTTATTTTTGTTTTATATAATCACTTATTACTTGGCATTTTCATTCAGGCCCCATCTATGAATTTCTCTTGCTTTTAATCTCATCACTTCCTCCTTGGTATCTCACTTGGCACTAACAGGATGTGACAGAAATACTCCACTTACTGTCTCAGTGACCTCTAAGTCAAATGCCCTTTATTTATTAATAAAGAAATTTTACAAAAATTACTATTAAGCCAAACTATAATCTATGTCAAAGCAAACTCTAGGCTCAGATTAGTGCATAATCACTAGTTTTAAACCAAGATATTAAATTTAAAGGCCCCAATTCAGTATTTAAGGGGGATTTAATTTCAAAACTCATCTGACAATTTAAGAAAATTGAAGTGGAGAGGAAGAAAGCCAACAGAGCTGCTTATTTTTACCTTTCTCATGAAATGCATGCATGAGAACAATGCTTTAGCATCTTCCCTCTCCAGAAATAAAATGATTTCAATTAATATTCAGAAAAACATAAACATCAAATTTTGAAAGATCCAGTACCAGTTCAGATTAACCTGAACCCAACAACATGCACACCTTCTCCATGCAGGTGAAAAGTCTTTCCACCTGCCACTCAAGAGACAACACGTTTAAAAAAGATCCATTTGATGGAGACCAGACTGGAGCAGTTTTAACTGTTATGGGAAATCTTCCTCAGACTATTATGAAAACCAAAAAAAGCACCACCTACTCTCCTCCTGTAGACGAGCCATGATCTGAACATCAGTGAGGTCCTGCAGCTTGTATCCCATGGAGATGGAATCATCTTCGAGCTCTGAAGTGCTCAGTTCACTGTCTATTGATGACTGTGGACTCAAAGGGGAACTCCTAGAAGTGTACCCTACGTAAGAAAACACACACTTTAGGCTACAAATACGTCTGGCCATCTTTCATTCAGAATCATCTGCTCTTACATCACAATAGCTTAAAACATTTTCTGAATAGCACATAAAAACTTTCAGAAGTGTAGTTCAATTCAGTAACAATTAGCAAAGAGCTTTGATATTCATGAGAAGTATTATGTGTAGAAATGGATCATGAATTCCTCGGCTTGTTCCCAAAATAGCATTGCATAGCCCAGACAATGAATAATTTACCCAATACTGTTCTGATACAGCTCAGATTAGTTAGTGTAGTCTGCATTTGCATCTCTTTTATGGGACTGTGATTCTCCCTACTCTGTTTTGAAAAAAAAGTGGATGTGTGTCACCAACTTCTGCTCACTACTCAGATGCTGTATCAAAGCTGTTTAGTCAAATTTTACTGTTCTTTATTTAAACTGTTTACAATTATCATATAAATCAATGATAGTAACAATTAAGATTGAACATTATGCAACAGAGAAGGCATTGCTTCCTTCACAGAGGTACCTTTTGGAAAGGCTCTGGATGCTACTTTTTCCCTGCATGTGATAGTGAAATACAAACTAACTTGCAATCAGTTGCATGAGCTGGTTGTTGTCCAACTTTAAAGAAAAATCCCATCAACTAAAACAGTAAATTGTTTTCTAATATCCTCTGGACCACCAGAGACCCACAGCCTGCAAGGCAAGAGCTGCTGTGACTACGGCTCACCAGCTGTGCTTGTATCACAGGTGTGTTCGCATCCTCTAGCACTGCTGAAAGCAGCCACCTAAAATTCATCCTAAATTCAGCTATTTTCTAATAATATTTCTAAAAGAAAAGGACAGGCAAGGGATTACTTAGCTTTGGAAGGATTGTACGGAGTAAATGTGCTTGCTTTCTTAAACGTGCAAGGTACAGCAGTCCCTGAGGTTCTGCAGAGGTAGTAACAGCTGTGCTCTTTTGGAGCAGTAGTGTAAAGCTAGACAAGATACCTGAGGGTATCGCAAATAGCATGAGTTCGTTTAGGAACTAGGCTTCATCCCATTGAACAGGGAATACACTTCACTCACATGCAGACAGCTACAGCAGGCACTGTGTGGAGCTGTATCTCACCCACAGTGCCCATATTCCTTACAACAGGGCTTTCTGCAGTGATTTCATGCATTGTAAAGAACACTGCACACAGATTGGCATAACACTGATGCTAACATCCTCAGCTCATGCCTGCTCCTGCCAGCAGTAAAATGTTAATGCCTCTCCCCCAGAAGATTATTTTCTCCACTGCCACTGCAGTTTAAGAGAAGTCACAGATACAAAGTGACTCCTGGTATCTATAGCGAAGAAGGAAAACGCAAATCCCTGCAATTTAAAGACCACTGAAAGTTCACAATTTTCCTAGGACTTGTGTGTTCCTTGAAAATCAGTGGAAAACAAAATAAATCTCGGACTTCAGAAACGAGACCAGTCTGAAAACAGGCCTAATTCTGCCCGCTCTTTTCATTATAGAGAAATTCTCGCTGCAATTTCATTACACAGCTGCACGTATGTTTCCATAGACACAAGGAAGGGGCACCTTGGGGCAGAAATGAGCAACAAAGCTGGGGATTGTTTAAGTTGATACAGTCACAACTGTACTATTGGGTAAATCATTAGTGATATCTACTAGCATCACTTTCCCATAACATGCTACATAACACTTGCAGTTAACAGCCAAATTTTAGGTCATTTAAAAAAACCCCAACAATCTCCCTCTGAGATGTGAGTTCATATACAATCACCCAAAAAGTGCACTACTGTTAAACGCTAGCAGGATTAGATTAATTCAAGCACTTTTGTAAGCACCGTAAATCAATAAAAAGATAAGCATTACCTGTCCGTTCAGGTGTTAGTATTGCTTTACTGGAGGTTTTAGAGAAGCTGGGACTATTAAAGCCATTGGTATATGGGGTGAGTCTTGCAACAGGACTATAGGGAAAAGCCAAGGAGACAGGTGTAGAGAAGAGGCTCCGCCATCGGATAGCTGTTACGGATGTGAGGGAGGAGGGGGAAAAAACAAGATTTACAGTTATTAATAGAACAACACCGTTAGAGAGAAAAATCATCTCATCTTAATCTGCTCATCAGACATTTTGTAATTATTACAAAAGGAAAATAATGGTGAATATTCCACAGCAAATCAGAGGATCAGCACAGTCTTTTACATGTAAAAGTGAACTCCGAAAGGTTTTCTAGCAAATGTATCTATTTTCTATGTATACACCTTTTTTTGTATATATTCATCACATACATCACTGGGTGACAACACACAAATAACACAGGAAATAAAAACTGCTATAGTTAGCAGAGAAATAAAAATGAAATTTGTAGTGATCTTGAAGGAATTGTTAATGGCAATCAATCATCACACAACTGAATTAGCAGCTAAATTATCAGTTACGGGAGTTAAGAGACACAGCAGTAAAAAGACGCTTAACCATCAAGTGCTAAAAACAACTGTAATCCCATATCAAGCTTTTAAGCTACCACATTTTCCCTTCTCTTTTTACAGCATCAAATTCCTGATTGCATAAGCACGTTTTTTTCTTTTTTTACTGTTTCTGGAGTAACAAACAAGGCATCCCTTTTTCTACATATTGCTTACAAAAAGCCTACAAGCTACCCGGTCTTCTAAGCAATATCAGAAAGCGCTCAGAGTAGGCAAAAATAAAGCTAAAGGCTTATTTCATTTACATTTATTTAATTTACATTTTCTTAGCTCATCCAGTAAAAATATTAATACAACTATCCTTTGTTTTGCCTATTTTACATACCTTGAAAAAGTAAAATAAACAACATTCACATGCTCTTCCAAAAATAAATTAATATTAGTAATAAAAATTGTTTTAAGAAAAAGGGAAATCTGAAAAGATATAAATTTCCTAGAACTCATACAGATACAAGGAAAGATGAAAACCATATGACAGCACTGGTTTTTTTTAATAGAATCTATTTTGTACTCATAGATGTAATGTACAGTGACAAGAGGGGGAGCCAGGACCATACTTATACCTAGCTTTGAAATCAATGGTGTGACCTCAATGCTTAGCAGGTGTACTTTGCAGTGTCACATGCCACAAACCAGAAAGGCCAGAACCAGAAGGGCCCAAAAGCCCTCAAAAGCCATCCCCCATCACATGGCTACTTAAAACCACCATCTGCTGTGGTGGACCTGTTCATCTGGTCATTTTACACACTAACAGCTATTCATAAAATACTCAAGTTTTCTGTTTTCAAACCTCACTACCACCAAAAAGACTTAGCAGGACACATGAACTTTATTCCTCCTCCAATCCATCAACTCCAAGTAGCCATGGGAACAGCAGGGAAGGATGTCTTGGAGGACTGACAATCACATCCCTCACAACCTTTTGGAGTAATCAGTTTGTCACCAATCCAAACAGTGCCATTTCTCCTCCTATTCCTTTTGCTTTGACCCACTTAAACGTATCCTGGGTTTGTAAGGAGTAAAAGCCTTTTCAACTCTTCCCACAAGTGCTACTAAGCTTGGAGTGAAGACAACTAACTGCCTAGTTCCAGCACAGACACAAAGCAGTTTGCTGGGGACAGGGACTACCCGCAGGGCTCAGGCTCTGAGGAAGGTAGCTAAGTACCCATTAGCAACATATAAAAATTCAAACTGTGTTCTTTGCTGTCCCCTCATCAAAGAATTATTGCAATTCTCTCATTTTTGGTGATTCTAGTTCCTTCAAGCTCAAAGAAACCCAGAGTTCTGAGATCCTTAAAGGCAGCATCAGCAGCACTTTCAGGAAATTGCTCCATGCCAAGCCACACAACACAGACTTCCCGACTAGATTGTTTGCCCTTAACATTCACTAATGTGATCAGTTCTAAAGTGAAGCATTCAGGTGTCTCAGGACAAAAAGGGAGAGCAAACACAGACGGACATAACTCTACAACTAGCAATTAACACGAATCCCTGCGGATGAGATTAATTCACAAGGTGTTAATAACAGCAAATTGATCTGAGGCATTCACTGAAAGAAATGCATACGGTAAGAGCAGATCTCAGTATCACATCCACAGCTAATGTCTGTCATTTCCACCAGGAACCATCAGTAAGAGCCAGGGATGACAGTTCCTTGAGATTTCATTTTCCTGCCTAGCACAAGCTACTGCTTTGTAGCAGCCTGATCATTTGCCAGGCCAATTAGCTGCCAGCATGTTCTCACCCCCAGATGTGGTCAGGCACACAGCATAAATAAACATCATTCATCACCCTCTACAATAACCGCTGTGAGCTGGCCCACTGAGCACAAGGCAACAATTATTGTGACTATGAAAGCAAGAATCCACACCAAGAATATAATTAGTATTTATGGCCAACCAGATTTCAAACTCCTCTTTCAAACAGCACATGTTCTCAGGGAAAGACGGATGGAAGAGGCCAAGAAGCTCTATCTACACTAACCTCCATATATACTAAATCTCTAGGGATACCAATGTAAAATATTCACAATTCCACAAATTTCTGCCACTGTGCCTAAAACAGAACTTTCTAGTTTAAGCATCAGAAAAGGATGGATACTTTTTAGGCATATGATTAAATCCACTGTTTAGGATCAAATCTAGAAAATGGTTTTCATTAGGTTTCAAATGGAAATATCAATGTACATATTGAGTACTTTACTGTACTAACAAAGACAGCAAAATTAGACTTACTGAAGTCTTGTGCTAATGCCAAAACCATAAAAAGGTATGTAGGAAGTGAGTGCTACAGACATGTAGCCAAGTATGTAAATTCACGTAAAATTTGTAAAATCCCAAAATTGTGCAATGGATTGTCATTTTAGAATAGTTATTTTGCTCCAAACTGAATCTGAGACTGTCCTGGTTAGCATGATAAGCACCATTCTACTATGCATGGATGAGACAATGTTTTTAAGACCTTTATTTTAAGTTTAAAATCCCAGCTGTTAAGCTCTGAATTTTACAGTATTTATAGCTTCTTCTTAGAGCCCCAATGCCAGTTGCCTGCAGATGATCAGGTACCCTTTAAAAACAAAGAAAGTTTCTAATCTTTGCAGTTGAATAGAAACAGATAATCCTGCTCTGAGTAACTTATAGTGAAGATGCACTGAAGGAAGGAAGAGATTCAGCCATGAAAAGGAAAAACAGGGGCATCTAAAACAACCATCAAGAGAAAAGAAGCAAAAAAATCCATTTCATTTACTGACAGCAAAGAGGTAAATGCTTTCAATTTGAGTTCTTGAAGTATTAAAGTGGTGGAACGAATATTGTAAGAAAATAAGCATAAATTGTCCCAGTCATCTTAAGTCTACAGTTATTAGAAGCGTCCAACTTTTTGGGTATGATTTCCTTGGTTTTGATAAATTCTTAGTAACTAGACTGCTGATAATGTACTGTATTACACAGTACCTACTCTAATATGTTAAAAAAGGACTTTTCAAACTGACCACCTAAGTAAGCAATCAAAACCAATAAAAAATAAAATCAGCAACAAGTGAGACTGCTCATACTTTTAAAATAGTTACTAACAGAACTGAAGGTTTAAAAATTAAGACCTTATTTTTGTAACATCCCTGGAGCTAGAAAAAGGCTAAAACATATGAAAATACAGGAACTCATATAGGAAAATATCAGCAAATAATTAAAAATATTCACCATACTGACTCCTGAGAATAATCAGTATTTAATAAGAACTGTTAGAAAATTTCACAGGAAAGCCTGAACAAGTAAACATCTACAGAATTGCACCACTCAAAAGGAATGGCACACCCTGCAGAACCACAGGATGCTGTACCATCTTTAAAGCAATTCCCTTCCTAAAACTAATTCCTCATTTAAGCTACATAAGGTAAAAAAATTTCCTAAACATACACAGAAGCATGTTTTTGAAAGGGAAGATGAAATTTGCCACTTAAATTAATGGGAACGTTCATCAGTTGGAACACAAGGTAGTGACTAGTAGAGATCCTCGTTATGTTGTTTTAATTTTGAGGGGTTACAGTGATGTAATCAAGGACAGTTCAAGCACAGGTCCTCTACTTGAGGAATCACATATACCTAGAACATCAGATGTGATGGACATGTGGGTGACCAAGTACTGGAACAGGTTGCCCAGAGAGGTTATGGAGTCTCCCTCACTGGAGATACTTGAAAGCCGTATGGACACAACCCTGTGCAATGTGTTATAGGATGACCCTGCTTGAGCACAGAGGTTGGACTGGATGACCCACTGTGGTCCCTTCCTCCTTGAGCCATTCTGTGATTCTGTGGATTCTATCAGCTAAGGCTATCAGGGTTTCCAAGAAAGCAAATCAAGTATACGCACATTTTAAACACCTTCCACTTTCATAACTCCATTATGAAACTCAGTGAGCTCAGTCTGCCAGAACAAGAACTTACTTTCACTTTAAGCAACACAAATAAACAGTATTTTTTTGCTGTTAAGACGGAAAACAGTAAAATCATATATATCAGTGTTGTACTACTGAGTAAACATGCTAAATTATAGGAGGAATTATCTGGCTTGTTTATCCACTCACTTAACTTAAGTTTTCTATATGCCTCCAGGCCAAAGTCAAAAATACATTTTAAGCTCAAGCTAAAAACAAATTATATTGCATACATGCAAACATTTGAATATGGGTTCTAATTAGATAGCCTGAACAAAATCCTCTTTCAAGCCAGCACTGGAGGAACATTTACAATCCTGTCGGTCCACAGCACTACAAATACTTCCCTGCCAACACACTTTCTTTAGAGCAGAAAACCCAAACTACTTCCCTGGTGCATTCTGCATATGTGTGGTTGCACAGCAGCCACACTTAAAAGAAAAATATCTCTCATGGGAGTAAAACACAGAGACCTATATGGAAAACAAAAGCATTTAGCTGATCACAGAAGAAAATCGGGAGTACTAGAAGGGAATTCAAAACTCTCTCTTTACCATAGAAAAGAATGCCTAAGCCAACTAAGAGGCATCACCTCAGTGAGGTGTATCTATTACCTCCCTCCCAAAGACAGGTACTTAACCCTCACTTTTGGTCCCTGTAATAAAGCAATTCAGAGTTTGAAAACTACTTCTGCAGTCAGATATACACCTGGGAATAGCTGAGTGTTTAATATGACTGAAAACACTGACAGAGGAAAACATGGAGATATTCCCCACTACTCACTGATTAGTGCCATTATTGGGACACTAGCTCAAGAAGGAGGAAACATGGGCTCCCAACTACTCAGCAGCCTGTGGAGATTTACATGAATCACTCGAAAACCCAGAGTTCCTGTAAGAACTTGAAGCAGCACCAGGTAGAAGACAGGTGCTAGATACTTACCAGGAACCGACACTGTGCTGCCCCTATCCAGTAACAGATCTTCAGGGAGCCAAGTTTTTAAAAAAGCAGAATCTGTATTTCAAGTACCTCAGTAGCTCCCGGACACATGGACCTTAGAAGTACCTGCAACCCTTTGGTCTATTTCATGGGGTGAGGCATTCAGCTTCTGTGCTCAGAAGGACTGTAACACCTTCCACAGTTTATCAAAACACAGTGCTTCAAAGCTTTCCTTTGCAATTTTAAGTCCTAAAAATTCACATTTTTGCAAAAATTATGGATTTATCATTTACAAGATTGTAAAATCTGGGCTTAAGACACCAATGTTTTCATTTCTAATAACTGTGAGTAAAGAGCATTGAGCTGCACCTGTAAATCTGGAAGCTAAGTTTGGGGCATGTCCATTTTCCCATCTTGTTGAATGTTACACAGCAAACTTCCTGACTTTTCAAGCAGCACGCTCCTAGTTCCAGTCTCCCATAGCCATCAGCTTTGGTCATCCCATCAGCTTATTTCAATTTGATTTCCTAACCACAGCTGTAGCCCAGTCAGCCATCCTACTAGTGGCAGAAACTTTGCCATCAGGCACAGTCACACCCCATATGCTTAATGCACATTTGCAGTCACAATGAAACTGTCACTGCCCAAAACTATTTCCCTGCCCTGTCACACAGAGCTCACAAAATGCTTGAGGCTTGTTTGTCATTTCTGTCTGCTCATTTCTCCATCATGAGAGTCACAGCACCCCCTCATCCCCAACTGCAATGAGAACAGAAACTTCCCAAGTATAGACTGCATAAGGGGACTTCTTCCAAGAGTCAGAAGAATTGAGGGGTGGGGGGAAGGTGTTTTATTTCTCAGTATTGTACTCTGATTTGATTAGTAATAAAATAATTTTTTTCCCCAAGTCGAGTCTGGTTTGCCCATGATGCTAACTGTTGACTGATCTCTCCCTGCCCTTATCTTGACCCACAACCCTTTCATTATATTCTCTCTCCCCTGTGCAGTTGAGGAGGGGAATGATAGCATAGTTTTGATGGGCACCTGGTGTCTAGCCAGCGGCAAGGCACCACATGGACAAACAGCAATAAATTAGGAGGAGCTGAAAAAATTAATAAAGATTGTCCACTTGCCTCTGAGCCTAGGAAAACAGACAAGCAACTTTAAGAGTATGTGGGAGCTTCAGTTTTAAAAATATGAGAAAACTGGCAGCACCTGAAAAGTTTGTTTCCCAATTCATTCACAAGAAGCACATCCTTTTTTGAAAAATTATATTAAAAAGATCTAATATTAGCACAGAATGAGAAAGCAGTTCAGTTGGTATGTATCAGTATAAAACTTCTTGCTATATAGAGCTACAACATATACCTCAAGAGTTGCCCCAGCAAAACCAGCACAGTTCTCTTTTAAAGGTACAATCAGAAAACCTGTCTGAATAGCAGCAGTTTCTGTAACTTTTAGCTAGCACAGCAAGTAATGCAACTGGCAGTGGTGTCTGGCATACTGCTATTGGTGACAAAAATGTCAATCTAAGATTCAGGACTAATCCTTTGCATGACATAGTCCAGCTGTGCCAATGATTACCTATCAGTGTGAGCAGGGAAGTTCCAAAGGTAAATGTACAACTACTGTACTTCGATGTATTATGGTGAAAGGCTGACCTGAAAATTTTTTGTCCACATTGAATGCTGAAAAAACAACCAGAGCACCGTCCAGCTGCAGCATGCTGAAGAGCATGGAAACTCCAACCACTATTCTTTGACCCAAATTTGTCACAAAAGTGATTTTATGACAGCAAAGAATTCAAAAGACTAGAAAGGAAATAGAATTGAGAGGTATAAGCTACTGCCTACAAATCCGAAAAAAAGATACTACATTTTAACCATGTGCTTTGGAGGGTTGGGTTGTGGGTTTTTTCTTTTGTTTCATTGGGTTTTTTTAACTTGGCTCTTTTTTTAAGGCAAACCCTTTACTGTACAGCTATGTAAACAGACAAGCACAGGGGCTTTGTGAAAAATCCAACTGTCTCAGCACGCATTCTCCTCCTGCGCGCACAACTCTCTCTGCCTGCACACATTCAAAAGCAAATTTTCTGATTAGAGCTAATGGCCCAACTTGGTTTCCCAGCTTCCCTCTTTTGAGAGGCTGGATAAATAATATGCTAAAATATTAAGCCTTAGGCATGATCTAGGGCCCAGATCTCTGCTCCCTCCCCAGTTCCCAGTTTTTATATAAAAAAAGTCAATCTGATGCATTTTCAGTCTGTTTGGTGGATTGACCAGAACCCATGTGCATTCATGAGCATCTCACATTTCAGCTAGTTTGAAGTAAGACAGACCTTTCTGAGCAGAAGACTCATTCTCATGTATTACTACACAGGGTTACCTGGAATAAAATATATAGCCCCCGATTCTTCTACCAAAATATTAGTATTTCATTCATTAAGAAGAGTGTTTACCCCACTTAATTTTAGCCTTTAAGTAAGGCATTAAGTTCAAAAACACAGGATTCTTACCAAAGGGCACTGTGAATGCAAAAATTAACATGGGAAGACATGGGAAACTGACAAAAGAAAAATCCACCAAAGGTTAATAAATCACATATAATTCAGACTGGTTCTGTCAGTCACTGAACTGGCTGTACAGCTGGGATGGTGTTAGGGCAGGCATATATGCTACTTCCCCATATTCTCTCTCTTCCAGTATCTATTTATGGTGCTTTAGGATGCTGGATCCTATGTCCCAGACACAGTTAAGATGCTCTTACGTACAGACATTGATGGCTGACCTAATCACCTCAGGACACTATTTATTTCCAAGAGGAAGGACAGGGCATGATTCATCTCACCTCTGCTTGCAAAGGACATGAGCTGTGCCCCTTTGTCTGCTCTGCCTACAATGGTAGCCCAGTGTGACTGGCTCCAATACAGATCTCTGCATATATTCCAATGAAACTCACTCTCACTGCATTCATTACAGAGAACAATAAACAGAGCTTAAAAACAGAGTTCAAAGACCGCATTCAGTTTTCACTTTTTCGCAGCAACTGAAAAAGACAACTCTTGTAGCACTAGAGCACTGCAATGTTTGCATACATCCTACTGAAACAGCTTGTAAATATTCATTTAAAGTCATTCAACTACTTTCTCAGCAGCAGTTCCAGTTGAAAGGGGACCTTTATGCTAATTAATTTTTTCAAACAAGGAAGAGTTTCTCAATCCCCTTTACCAGGAAGATGAAGCTCAGTTGTATCATCACATTTAAGGGAGAGATTGGAAGTGGAGAACAGCAGCAGGAAGGTGGGACTGATGAATAACATTGCGTCCAAAAAAAAAACACGTCAGAGAATAGCCTCCAAGATGTGTGTAAGAGCAAACGAGATGAACTCAAACACCAGTCATTTACTCACACAGCACAGAGCAAAACAACAGCATTTTCATCGTATTTTAAAAATTAGCAACAGAAAAGGGAACAAAATGGTAACCACCTCACAATGTCATTCACTGGGTAAAGATCTACCACCATGATGTGCAGACAATACACCTAAGGCCACTGAAACATCCTCCTCCAACTCTTCCTGTGCCAGCTGGACAGAGCTCCTGCCTCCGCTGGTTCTGGCTGTAAATTCCCAGGTCTCTGGTTAGATTCACCCAACAGGTACTAACTGAAATGGGCAGAAAAGTTATCATCCAATAATCTCAGCCAGTAGACCTGAAGGGGCAGCAATTCCTGTAGGCACAAATGAAGAGCTCTGAAGAAGCTCTGAGGAGGCTAGTGCATCAGCCAGGGGAAGGCAGGACCGTGGCAAGAAACTAATGTCTCGTCCACAATCAGCATACCTTCACAAGCAGCCAGTTGCACCCTGTCTGGTGGGGATAACTAATCTGTTGAAATAACCTTGCCAAAAGCTCCACACCACACTAATTTAGGAGTTGTGGCTTTACTCTAATGTGGAAAGGGTGTCTTCACAAAGACATTCTATTGCAGTCTATGGCACTAAGATTTAAGTAGAGTTGTGTCAGAAGTCATGACATATATACCACTTTAACATTGCTGGAGCATTGTGATCACCGTGAAATCACATTTTACTCGCTCCCTGTTAATCCAAAGGGGAATCATTTTCACTGGCACAATTTGTGAGAGTTTGTATTTTCCTTAGTAAAACACAGGTCTATCACTGATTACACACACGCACATGTTACCATAACATCGTCATAAGCAAAATCCAAACTCTCATACTCATTGCATAAACACTGAAACTCATCCCAACCTGGTTTTCCCTCTTGAATTTGTTACCTTTGATAACTGCTTTGTTTGTATTTCAGTGATAGTGTGATACAGCAAAATCCCACAGAGTATTCTGGGAAGAGTATTCTGCAATCAGAACTTGTTTAATTGTTCCATTTGCCACAATACTCCACAAATCATAAAAACAGGTACATTTTGAACCGAAAAAGGTCTTTTTGTCTTTTCCTTTAAATGCTGGCTCTCAGCTCTGTAGCATCTCCCAGGTGTGAGAGACAGTGTGTCTGGATCTCAGGAAATCACTGCCTACTTGCTTGCAGAGCACTACCAACCCTTGCCATACAGTTCATAACTTCTAAATCCAGTGGAGATTTGCTTTGCAGACATACTCTTAAGTCTGAAACAGTCAAGGGAATGTCTGCAGATGTACAGCAGCAAGGAGTACGTGGCTGCAAGGCATCAACTCCACAGCTGCCCTAATTCAAAACCTGCAGCATCTTCAGCAGAGATGTTTGCCCAGGATGCAGCTCACACAGTAAAATACTGGTTACCAGTAGTTTGATAGCCACCGTTCACAGTTCTGTGGGTCATGGCCATTACCCAAAATTATGAGGATGTAGGTAGATCTGTTTTCTCTGGCTCAAAACTGCCATACTGTCATCATCTCACAGAGAGGTGCCTTTAACTGTAACTGGATCAATGACATCCTCAAGGAGGAGGAAAGAGGCACAATCTTGGCAACCTCACCAGAAATCAGGTTGTTTGTAGGGTTGTCACTGATTTTCAGGTCTGGTGTAAAAAGACAAAGAAAGTTTAAAGTCTAAATTCAGGCCCTGATCAAGATATTAAAAAAAAAAAAAAAAAAGGGACAGAAATTCCTTCCACTTTGAGATAGAGAATAGTTAAATGGTTACCGGAGCTGTTATTTTGCAAGACTGCAAACCACTTAACAGAAAGGAACAGGAGAGCTGTAGCTCTACAACCTTTCCTGGGCACATCCCCTAGGGCATGCTGAGCCCACTAACTCACAACTCTCCATAGCCAAGATTCTGGATCAATGCCAAGACAAACCTAGTATCATACAGAAAATGAATAATGCATGTTCGAGTGGGAGGGTTTGCTTCTAATCTAGGCAGTGATCATAAATCTGTGCACTTAAATAAGCCCTTCATCATCCTAAAACATATCTAGTGGTAAAGTTGACTGACAGAAATCTGACCGGCTGCTTCTTTGGACATGTTTATGTATTATTCAGAAGCAGGCTTTCAAGCTACCAATCCACCTGGTACATATACCGGTTATGTGACTTTTATTAGAGGTCCTCCTCTTCCCCAGCCAGACAGCTCTGGCCCTTGGGGCTATCCTTATATGAGGAGTTTGCCTCACCGTCCAAGAGGAAGGAGAAGAAGTTTCATGTCCCCTATTTAGAGGGCTTCATCCACCTTCGTACTTGTCATGTTGGCTGTAGTGACAATTTTTTTCAGTTGGAGTAAAAGCTGGTAAACTCATTTTTTGATAGTTCTCTTGTCAGATTACTCATTGAACTAGTACTTAGGACAATGCTGCTTTTCTTGGGCATCTGCCTTGCAGCTAAAAGATACTTGTTTCCCCTAACCAGTCTATTGCACACACCCACTATACTCTTTGGATTCCTTAATATAAAAACCAAGTAAGCCTGTTGGTGAAGGGTATTTTGCCAATACAGTAGAGTAACACCTGTAAATGGCACACCACTGAGCAAAGCTGGTTTTTATAAAACACTCTACAAGCATTGCCATGAACTACACAGGCTATATCAATACAAGGAAAACTTCCCAGAACAACTTTATGTACATATCAGGTAATGGATTTACATCTTTTACATTCTTGGAGAACAAAACTATGCTGCACTCACATCTTCAGACAGACCTGATCTTCCCTTGTACAAATGGCAGGAATACCACATGTAAGCTCTGTTAGGTGAGTCAGAAGAACCCCGTGGTGTCTAAGGCAAGTTTTGCAAAGTCCTCAAGTAAAATCTCTAAATATAGTGCATCAAACTCCAGAGTTTGAAATAGTTTGTACTGATCACTGCCAGACAAATCTAGAGCATAAAATAACTGTATTTTCAGTCATGTGGGAAACAATACATACGGAATCTCAGATTATCACATTTTTGACCTCAAATATAAAGCAGAAGACTCCTCTCAAAGTTACTTGACACTCATCCCCAAAATCACACAATTAGTAGGCAAAATACCTTAAGGAACATAAAGGCAATGCACAAACCCTAGGTAAATTAAAGACTTCCAGGGACTGCAGTAGGCTTTGGATCAACATGGTCTTTTCTCTTACTACATTTCTACTATTGTAAGTTTTCTACTACTTCTATCTAGTATGTTAGACATAATTACAAAAGATTTTTCAAATGGTATTTATTTAGTCACCTTCCTTTGTACCATAAAACCGGAGACAATTGATTCTTGTCTCAGGTTTGTTCTGAAGTTGTAGGAAGCCTGCTTTCAACAGAATTAATTCCAGTATACCACAGGGTAAGTAAAAGCTGGAAATTCATTTTCCTCGATGATTAAAAATTCTTACTAGAGTTACAGTAAGGAAGCCAACCTGAATTTCAGCCACAGAGGAGGAGAGAGGTAGAAGAATAATATTTGGCAAAACACAGCATATTCTCCATCTTTAAGAAACTGTGATTTGTATTCAACTCAACTAGTGTACAATATTCAAATGTGACCTCCAGTCCTACCTAACCAATAATGCTACTCTCTGTCACTGGAGGAAGACAGATCTCATGCTCTGTAGATGTTGCTATTTTTCAACTAATCAATGATTTCAAGCCTGAAGCTTAAGATGGCTGAAATAAAGTAGTATGACCCTTATCTTGAAAACACTTACAGCATGTTTAACAATGTTTAACACAGAGAGACAGATATGGCAATCAGAAACCTGAAAGCTGAAATATGAGAGGTATCACGACATTCATTCAAGTTGGATCCCAGTGACAGCTATACCAATGTATATTATCCATGCAGCACTGCACTGTGTGGATGTATTGGAGCTAGGCTGTTTGGCATGCTCTGCAGGGTGTAGACAGGTTGTGTGCATTGACAGGATCAATTCTTAGGGTCTACTCATGCTTTGGTAACACAACAAGAAAGTGTGAGGTCTTCTGTGCGCCTGTATATGCTTTGCACCCTTCAAGGCTACAAAGAACATGAGAAGCTTTTCTCTCGCCAGCAAGCTACTTTCTACATAGCAAAAATATTATGAGCCAAACGATATTTTCTTAAATTCAGCCTAAGAAGGAAGCCTGTTTTCAAAACCAGTTAACCTAATCAGGCTTTTTTTGGTGCAGGAAATAAATCTCCCCACTCTCTTGTAACTGTACATTAGACATCCCCACTTCAATCAGCCAACAGCAGATTTAAAACCCCACTGATAGCAATGCATCCACTCTTTTAGAAATGTTTTCAGTCCTTAGAGAGTAACAGCCGCTTTGTAATTTTGATTCTTTTAGGTGCTGAGTCATTGCAATCACAGCAATCCCAGAGAACTCTACTGAACAGAATCCCCTTCTGCAGCTTTGGTCTCGGGAGTAGAATAAATGTTAGAAGACAATAGTAACAGTACCATTGCAGAAAAACAAATTAAGATCAAATCACAACTACGTAATAATAAGGACAAGCATTCAATCACAGTATAAACAATTTTATTTTTAAAAAATGTTGAATATATTTCAAGAAGAGTTCAACTATCATTGACAAAATGAACGAAGATGAAGGGTGCCTTTGCCCTTTCACTCTCTAAGTCTACGCTTAGGGAGTTCCTCTAGGATGAGGAGCAAGGCTTCTCTGTGTGATTTAAAGAACAAGTATTAGTTAACTCTCCTCACAGATCAGAGCTCAGCTACCACACATGGTAATCTCAGGCTGAAAATGTACTATTTATTTAGTCTATACATTGTACTACAGGTAAACTAAAAGAATGCTATTATGTACTGCTTAGTGGACTCTTCAGAGATGGTAACTCCAGTTAATAAAAGAGAACTTCATCTCCATATGCCACACAGGACGCGTAACACTTCTCCTAAGTGGACATGTGCTATACTGCTAATCAGGCATGTTAGCAACAATTTAAATCAAAGGTGTATTTTCACTCTGAACAAGTTGCTGGAGGAAAAATACAGCTAAAAATATATAATTACATTTCCTAAATTTAAATTTTCTGGTAGCATACATAATTCTTTTTTCTTTCTTGCATTACCATCGGGAAAACAGAGAAGCATGAAGAGTGAGGGATCCATTCTGTTTAAAACAGACTCACAGAAGGACAATTTCCCATTCTTCTCCTAATAGTGTAGGGTCTTTATTATATAACAAGTAGAATTCAAATATATCTGTCTGTTGGGATATAACTCTCTTGATCATTTATGGTACCACAGAAAAGATAAAATCAGTCCAACATTAACCCTAAATTGCACTTTTCCTAACATTACTGTTTAGTCCCGAAATTCCCCTGCATCCCAGAAACACCCATTAAAACATTATAACTCCCCCTATAACTGAATCTACTTGCCATCTGTATTCACAGGTTAAATTTCTGGCAGGAGTCTTTTGCCTGAGAGCTCAATTTACAGTTTCTGACTCCCACACCATTCCAAGATGCCACATTCCCTTTTCTTTGTTCAAGTATATCTGCTGCCTATATTGAGTCAGACTAAGCTAAATCTTTGGCTCAAATCGAGGTCAAATGCAGCACTTACCCTCCAGGAACCCTGTGGCTTTTGGATAAATATAGCAGGTGTCACAGTTATGTGATTATCATGAGAAACTGTTAACACTAATACCAAAAGCAGAGAAAAGGTATAAAACACTTAAAAAATAAAAGCTACTGTGAAATAGATTTTTCATACTTCTAAAACACCAAATAGGAAAAAATTCATGAAAGTTTATGATTAAGGAAAGTTCTAATAGAGGTTTAACTGACTGCCAAATATAATAACATATTCAGAATACATATTCTCACACAGAATTAAGGTTCAACACCAACCTTGAGTTAAATTAAGAAGCACTAACCAAAAAATTACTAGGAAAATGGATAAAGTGACACACAGATGTTTGATATAGATACCATTATCATTACTGTCATTCAGATACCCTTGAGAAAGACCACCGTCTCCTGACACTAACTCAGAGCACATTCTTACATTTAAGCTTCCCTGAGTGACTTCAGGTATCTCAAGGGAGACTCCTTAAGTAAACTCTACCTTGCGAGTACCTTCCAGATGTACCTACATTGCACCAAGAACTGTACAAGCACTGAACAAAGAGGCACTCTTTGCTCCTCACTAACAAAACAATGGGTACAAGCTAGCAGAGGAGGAGAGAGGAATATAATGCCACCCAAGAGCACAGTACAACAGGGAAAGCATGGGAATGGTACACAGACAGGAGTCAAAAGCACACAAATTGCAGAAGCACCATCAGTACAACTGTTACACCGTTGCAACATCCTTCTGCCCCTGTCTTACTGTTCAGGATAAAAGGTACTCTGCAGCATCTTGTAAGTGTTTCCATCACCAGAACCTGTCATGTCCACAGTAAGCAGAAACGGGCTTGCACAATATAGTTTGAAATGTTTCTTTATAGCTGCTCTATAAAGAAACATTTTATTTTTTCCAAATAATTATTCCAGATTTATCAGCACCCACATAAACCAAAAACAAGTAAAATCTTTTTTGGACTACATCCAACACAACAAGAACATATGTGCCTACTTACAAATTGAGATTTGTTTTTTTATATATAAATAAAGATCCGTTTGTGACTATAGTGAAGTTATTTCACACCCAGGGTTTCAAAAGACAGTAAGAAACAACCATGAGGCAGTCTGAACACTGTCAGGTAGACTACAACTGCAATATATGAAGCAGAAATGACAAAAAAGAAAACTGATGACACCACGGAGGAACAGGCTGAAGCCAAGATTCTGTCACTCCACCCTGCTCTTTTTCATGCTGGCCTGCAAATCACTCTATATCCTGCCTTTCTTATGGGCTAGGAAGACAGAACAAAGAACATGGAGAAGGTTTGCCAGCATTTCACTGAGCTGCTTGAAGGACATGGCGGACTTTTAGGAAGAAAGGACATCAGGATGCTAGGATGCTCAGCCAAGTCGTCTGTAGCTGAAAGCAACAACACAACAGATGACTCAGTTGCTATCACCCACACACCACAGGCCACAAAACCCTGCCCTGCACCCACAACGGACTTCAAACATGTTATGAAGAAAAAATTGCCTGAAAACAAAAGTCACAAATACATCAAGTGCTAACTAACTCTAAAAGAGAACAAAAAAATAATTTAAAAAAATATGGTACTAGTCGATGCAAATTCTAAAGACTTATTACTCAATCCTACTCTTTTATTAAGTCTACAACAGGGTAGGACCTTGAGTCCAACAAAATTGGAACTACATTATATGAGCTACTCCTAAAGAATGAAACAAATTAGAGTCCCTAGCCCTAAGAGCTTACTGTAACTTCTGACACAAATCTTTACATGACTTTGAAGTGATTTTAAATGAAGTGGCAAGTAGCTACTACTGCTTAAAGTCAACTTGCACTGGCACACTTTTACCACAAGTGATCTTGCACTTACTTTCTTGTGTGCTGGTAACTCTTCTATGACATGACAGCATTAATATAAAGCGCATATTGAATTTTCTCATATGCAAAAAGCAACTCTAAACAGAAAAGACAAAACAATGCATACATACACAGAGAAGGGCCTACTTGTAGACAGCCTCATTTAAATACCTAAAGTCTGGAGCAGAACCCATCCTTCTGAACAAAACAGCAAAGGCATGATTTAGCTGTCTAAAACCAGAATTTAATGACGTTTTAGGTGCTCCAGCTGGTCCAGTTAAGTGAAGTTATTGTGCAGATCCTGTATCATACCCATGTGCCCACCTAGATACCTCAAGGATGCAAAAGCATGTCAAATTATGCTTAGCACCCTAAGATCAATGAATCACAGTCAAAGTTGTTGTAGTCCCCGAGCCACCAGCTGGGATGGCTGGGGAACCAGGGGGCTCAGCAGCTCGGTGGTGGGTGAATTCAGAGATCTAACACCCCCCACAAGATAGCTGGCCAGGATCCCCTCACCTGGTCTTGTGACCTGTGTGAGGAGGGTCCCCCTGGTTGGTCAGCAGCCAGACAGTCACTCTAACCTTGGGTCACACCACATTGGCCCTCAGCTGTTGTCTCTCCCCTGTCTGTATTCCTTGATAAAGAACTTGGCGGGCGGAGCCCGTTCTCTTGCTACCTGGCCAGCCTGCGTGCCGGTCAGAATAAACATCGGATCCCTCGCAAGAGCCATCTCTGGACTCTTTACTTCTGATACCGCTCGAGCTAGCAAGCTCTGTGTGGGCTTGGCCGCGTGCCTCCATCGCACGGGTCGGAGAGAAGCTGTATGCGAGGTGCCCGGACACCGCCAGGAGTTCCTGAGCCAGGAATTCTTAGGAAAAAGCAACAGTTTCCTCCACCAGCCAGGCCACACAGCGACACAAGTGACTGAACCCTAAACTATGTATTTACTAGTCACCAGACTAAACTTAGGTGGAACAAATCTGGACCATTACATGTTCTATGAATTCTCATAAATACCTGAGACCCAAAAACAAGGTCCTTACAGTCAGACACAAGAGAAACAGCTCCGTGTCTGGAAATTGAGACACAAAATGTATTTCCAAGAAAGATTCAATCACACAGATGTTCCTCTGTGATACAGATGCAACACTAAGCGATATCCCATGTATCTAACTTAAGACCAGCAAACACAACAATAGAATTTATACCATTCCAGTGACTGGAAAGTGGCACAAAATTTTTGTGCCTTTCATAGAAAGATACAGATAGCTACTAGTATGTGAAAACATAAAAAAATCCCCAAGCATTCTGTGTCCTCATTCTGGAGAATGAGCTTAGCTTCTAAACAAATGATTACAAACAAGGTCTGAAGTGCCATGATTGAAGAAACAGGAGACAGTGAGAAATCATCTCTGAATGAAAGACACCAGGGCTGCTCTTGCAAAATGCAGAAGGTATTCAAAACTTGTTAAAAGCATAAAGTAATACTGCTTTATGTATAATAATCTAAATCCTTCTGATGCTAAGTACTCCAAGGTTTTTTTCTAATTAGTGGAGAGAAATTAGTATCTCCAGACTCAGTTCGCACAACTGTTTAAGAATGGTCGGGTGGACTGTCCTTTGGCTTCTTCAGAATCAGTGGACAGACAGTTTCTCACAGGTATCTAACTTAAACAACTAAGGCTCAGTGAAATTGCGCATAACACTTAGGATCAAAAAGAGCTCTTACAAATCCTTATTGTACTTAACTCAGAAACAATCTGTCCTCCATCAACTGCACACAGAACTAATAAAAAAGCAACTGATCTCTCCTGTGCAGCAGAGGACACAACTCATCAACTTTTACAGAGGAATTTAGCTGACACATGAGGGCATCTTCACCTCTAACACCCTGAGTAACCATTTTAGAATTGTGCACTTCAAGGTACAAGTCTCCTCACCCTGAATTAATACAGGGCAGGCAGCAAAATCAACACTGGTACGTGGTACTACCTAATGGGAAAAGACAAGTGAATACAAAGAAGCTGACTTCTTTCCAAAAGTAGGAGAACTTGTTTGTTCCAAGTCAGACTGCAAGTGCAATGACCCCCTCTGCATTAGAGGGGCACATAGGGTTGACTATGTTCAGCAAACAACCACCACTTTCAAGCAAAAAGCTCTCCCAGAATGGTGTTGTCATACAGATTTCTCTGGTGTTACGAAGTGGGGTCAGTCTGAGCTCAGCCAGCTGTGCAGACTTGGTTAACAGGTACTTTACATTGTAAAAGTGGTAATGGTGGTCCAAATTCACCAGTGAACATGATCCAGTACCTCTTTAGTCTTGGTTACACAACAGAATAGATTTAAAAATCCATAACATAGGTAAAACAAAGAAATGCCTATGCTACCAGCTCAATGTTATTTTAAAAATTGTTATCCCATATCAGCTTTCCATAACCTCTCACAGCCAAATACTCCAATCATAGTATAAAACATTCAAGAACTTGCTGCAGTATACTTTGTGACTTAATTCCTCTAAAATTACCAAAAATGTAGTCTTTAAATGCTGCAAATATTTTTTCAAAACAGGAACTACATAGACTGTACATTTTTTTTCCTGACAAAAATATTTTTTTTGTCCCACAGGCATACTTTTACTACTTTTTTCCCCTCAGACTTTGTAAGTGTGAAGCTTTCAATGAAGCATTCCATTACTGTGTTTGATAAATCCACATGCAAAAGACTTTTAGAATGGCTTAGTGACCTCACCAAGGCTAACTATTCCCCAAGAAAACATTTTCTGTAATTAAATATTTTACAAGAACATCCCATTCTAGAAGTAAAATTAAGAAAACAGTATTTTAAAGGAAGGTCATGAAAGAAAAAAAAAATAGAACACTCAGGAATTTTATTTTTATAAACTCCTATGTCTCTATCATTTGTACTAATTCATCTTCTGTCTTGCAACACAAAAAAAAAAATCAAGCATATCTGTGAATGCCTGTGCCCCACAAGTATTCAGATTAGAGCTTACTGACTACATTTCATTATCAGGTAGAGTCAAAAGAATTTTATTTTATTACAAGAACTGTTGCATAAACCTTTAGGTAAAAGCAAATAATTGGTGTAAATGTCTTATTTCCATTAAATATGAACAGAGATGCTGAATGTGGAACACTTCGGAAAGCAAGTGCAAATAAGCAGCTGCTTTCTAGCATATTAAAACGCAAGGTCAGTTGCCAAGAAGAAGGACTGCATGACACATTTACAGGACTGTAGACTATATCCCAGAAGTAACCAATCAGAAGATACTTAAGGATCATGACATAAAAAGACATAAAAACACACGTATCACAGTGTGAACAAAAGCTTCCCAAAAGATGCAATATTATGAAGACAAGAACCAAAGTGCTCCCTGAAAGTGAAAATACAGCAATAAACCTTTTAGTAAAGAAGCAGTGCTACCTCTACGTATCACACTTGTCTGCATTCTGAAATGTTATTCTCAGCACTCTTCTGCACACATCAAAAACAGATCATGAAAGAAAGACAACATGAAAGACAAAAGCTGTAACAATAATGCAGGGACTAACAAAACAGTGAGCAAGACACATAAGACTGTCATAAGCAAAAATTAAATGACAGTATCCAGAACAGTCCAGTTTTGAAAAGATCCTCACTTCAACAGAAAAAATATCTCCAGAGGATAATAAGCTTTCAAACACCCTCAAGGCAATTATTAAAACCTAGGTTTCTTTTTAATTTTTATATAGGAAAATAGTTGCATACTTCAGAAACCAACCCAGTGATTAGTACTCTGCAGGGTAACACTAAATGTGCCTGTACTTTCAGCACAAAGCAGTGTTGATGCTACTTCTACTGCTTTTAGACACACACTGCATCACAGGCTTTGAAGTTATACTGTGAGTGTAAGTTATTTTAAATAAGAATCAGCCTACTGAAATCCTCATGTGAAATTTAACAGTGTTTCTAGCTGTTTAACCACTCATGATGAGATGATAGTCCCAGCTCAGTAGTCAAGACGGATTAAAAAAAACCACACTCTAAAATGGGATAGGTGTCTTCTCAACTGAGGCAAGATCTAACACCACCTCTCCACCTTTACAGACACCTCAGAATTCAGTTTCCTCTTGTAAGTGTAACGATAACCAGAACTCTATTCTAAGCAAGTAATTATGAGCTGCACAACAATCAACCACCAAATATGAAATTAAATTCTTAAATAGTATGTATATTCTAATTTAATAAAAGACAGAAATCATATTGAAGAGCTGTAGTAAAAAGGCAACAGATAGCTCTGAAGTTAATAAAAAGTAAAGTGGCTGATCTTCTATGCATTTGTTGCCATAAGGGTTTTAAAACAAACACTTCTGTCTTCAAGTGCACTTGCAGAGTAGCAATGTTACAGTGGCAGAGAGAAATACTCTGTTTGAAATGCAAGTAGAGTATCAAACCTGACTTTTTCCAAATTGAAATACGCAAATCTTCAGCAGCTGTGCTAGAAAATCCAGTGTTATCAGCATCTGAAAAACCTCTAAGAAGTGCTTGGAATTATGCAGCTGTTATAACAACTTACTTCAAATAAATGAAATCTACTAGGAAGTAACTGCTGTGCATGTATAGGTGTACTCCAAGCACTAAGCCTGTACTGCAGCAGAAGATGCCTGAACAGCCTTGCCTCTGAGATGTCACATTCCTCAAAAGGTGCTAAGATGTTGATAAGAGCTATGGTTGCTTATCATTTTTTATTATCAGAAACATACACAAAAAGGAACCAAACCTCTCATGCCACTTTTTTCATTCCTTCTAGAGCTTCAGACATTTTATTTATGATGGAAACTACAATCAACTTCAAGCTTCTGCACAATATTATTCCTGCCTCAAAAGCATTTTACATAGAACGAACCTGCATTATAAGCAAGAAAGCTATATGAAATAATCCAGTTCTGAGTATCACAACATCTGATTCATCAATGGGCAGCAAATAAAATTAAACCTAATAAATCTACTCTAGGGAAAAAAAAAAAAAATCCACCTTGCCCTTGGTTCAGCACTGGATCCAGCTCAAACACACAAGACAAAAACTTTTGTTCACTTACAGGATTTTCTGTTTCCAGTGTTAACAGACTACAGCATATAAGTTCCCTATGCCAGAGGTTTTTAACAGTTGATGAAGTATATTCCATATCTGAAAAGCTCCAAACTAAATTATTTCACTACAAACCCATGGAAAGTAGAAGAGAGTTAGGATACGGTGACAGAACACTGATCTTTCTGCATAAGCCACAAGTTACACATACAGGTAAAACCTCCTCCCTGAGGTTCTACCAGCTGTAACCTACCAGATTTTTTTTTAAACAGGTAAAAAGAACATAGTACTATCAAAATAAATCATTTTGTTTGGTCTCCTCCCAGTTTTTCTTCTGGGTATCTTGTATGTTTGGACATCAACCTTAACTAACATTTAACACTGGGATCCAGCAGAATAACGAATTCCACTAATGAGAATCTTTGTTTTGCAGAATCATAAGCCATGGAGAGAAACTGCAGTGGATCTGTTTCTCAACATATCTTATCATCTACAGATGACATAACACCATCCATCCTGAAGCACAATAATAATTTAAGAAACAAAACAGAGTTTTACTTTTTACTCTTTAAACTATAAACTACTGCAGCCAACTGCAAAACCTACAGACTTCAGTTGACTACTGTTTTTAAACATCTGAAATGCTATTTCTGAGTAAGAACTCATCTAAGCCAAACTCTGAATCTAGCTAGTATTTCATATTCCCCAAGAAAGAGGATCTTCCTATCTGGAAGGCTGAATTGGATGAGTTACGCTTTGAAGCCCTGCATAAAAGCTGAGCTCCTACAGACTGACTCCTTGCCAAGCCTCCTAAGTCCTCAGTTTATCCACCCGCCTGCTTCACAGTTTTTTGCAGAGGTGAAGTTACGCAGGGTATCTTCAGCCAGGGTGTCAATCACCACCATCTCATGAATTTCAGAGGGGTTATACCCATCTGCACCAGCTAGGAAGCTTACATGTCACATCTCTCTGCTCACTGAACTTAATACATGTCCCAACATCTTCAACTACTGCCAAGAAAACACAGAAGAGGCTCTACCACACCATTAAGACTGCTAGGTGGCCCTGTTCATTTCAATTAACCTAAAAAAATAAAATAGACAGCAAGATTAAAATCCTAACAGCAAGGTAATTGACCCTACAATAGATAGAGAACTGCTGTAAGCATAATCAACCAGAAAGGTTTCAAACAAGAGATAACTGACAAAGAGCAAGGAGAAAGATGTGATCCAGGCCAGCCCACACAGATAAAACAACTGAAACAAACAACAAACAAATATTACCTCAAGACTGTAACTGCTCACGGGAAACAGGAATGATTCCAAGCAAAGATCTTATCATAGGAGGTTACATTTAACTTTCATCCTCCTTAAAGCTAGCATGCTTAATCCACAGAAACAGGGTTTGTAATAAGCCTAGTTCATTACAAACATTATAAAAGCTTTACCTACTTAGTGGTAGACCAGAGGAATGTTGAGAAGCTTGCCCAAGTTCTCACAATGGTTCACAGAAGAACCACCTGCTGGAGACCACCTCCGTGCTCATAATAAACCTTACGGATTTATGCCAAGATGAATTCTTAACTTCCACCATGAAATACTCAAAACAGTAATTTTCACTAGAAAGGAAACAGGCTGGTGAGTGCAGCAAAGTGAAAATACCCCCATTCAAGTGATTTTCTGGCCTGAAAGACCAAGTAGCCATTGCACTATTTCACTGCCTTGGACTGCTTTGGCAGAAGTCTCTCGCAAGACTTTTAGCCTTGTTATGAGATATCCTAATGCTGGGCTATTTCAAAAAACAAATGAAAACTTTTATGAAAATCAAGATTTAATTTAGTAGGAAAAATTCACACAAGCAGGAATAAGTGAGGGCAGGATTCAAAATCTTAGTAAGAGAAAAGGAATAAGTTACAACTCAAAAATAGACTGGCAAAATTTTTACTTTTTTTGGCTCACAGCTCTTCTCTCTGCATGAACTTATTCAGATATGCTGACTTTGCAGTCAAAAATCAATTTTTACAGCTTTTTATTTCCATGTGCACTATGGTGTCTAAAGAGCTACGACAACTAAACTGGTTTAATTTTTGGCTAATGCATCAAAGCGAATTCTGCCAATAAGCCATTTCAGAAATCACACTCTGGTACACTATAAATATTTTTTGACTATGCATTTAATAGTTCTCAAGTACTTCAGTCTTAACCATTGACTCAGGGCCAAGGAGAAGAGGCAGAACTAGACTTCAAAATACTTAGAAAATGCCCTTGCAAGGCATATGGCTAAAAGGGGAAAACACCATTTGACTTACAAGTAAAGTTTGAAACTTTAGTACCAGAAAAGAAGAATGCCATTCTTACTAAGTCACTTATAAAATCTGG
Organism: Gymnorhina tibicen; assembly: GCA_013399875.1. Lineage (NCBI taxonomy): Eukaryota > Metazoa > Chordata > Aves > Passeriformes > Artamidae > Gymnorhina > Gymnorhina tibicen. The sequence continues at coordinate 1,976,327 of VXAZ01003791.1, read as the reverse complement.
ATTAATTATGTGTACGTAAATATACATGTATATTACTGATTGAGTACACTGCGAAACAAAACACAGGAAAGTCAGAGTACAGAAAGTTTGCTGTACTTCGAAAACCAAATTATTAGATTCTTACAGAAGTCTCACATCTGGTTGAAAAACTAAGGAATAAATAAAAATTGCAAAATCAGCTTCTAAAAATTTAAGAGAGAGAAGGATGACATTTGCTTATTATGTATTACTTGTAAAGGTACAGGTGCTAAAAAAAAATACTTAGAAATACGAGTGTTAATCAAGTCCTAACTGAATTATTAATTAAAGCAATCTTACCAAAGAATTGCTGCAGTATAAACACAAGTCTATTCCTTCCCTGAACATACTGCTCCCATAATAGGTTTTATTTATGGCATATAATTTCTCAGAAACTTTTTACAGAGCTCAGGAAATTCATGAGCCAATTACCATGAGTAGAACATATGGATCAGAGTAACTCATTGTCAATATAACTCAGTGACATATGCCACTTGCTGTGACTTCTGCAGAGAGAGAAACTGAACTGATAACCATACAGTGATTTAAATTTGAAACCTTTATTTCCTATTCAATTGAAATAAACCCTTGTAAGGGAAAAAAATAGGTCATGCAGTCCTCTTGCTTGTTTCTACACTGACATTACAGGCTTGACTCAATTGTCCATACTCAGATGTGCCTGCCCACCTGAGAAGCCCTTGGGGAGGCCACGATATCCTTAAAGGACAGCAGAAGCACAGGACCTTTGGAAGGTCTGCATCTGTCCTGAACAGAAACCAGGTTAACAGGCCATCTCAAATGGCACTGGATTGCCATTTGATGTGGGGCAATCTAAACAGAGCTTCTACACCAGATTGCTCTCCCCTGCTGGATGCACAACCCCACACAGATGTACCTTCAGCTGAGCACCCGGGGTTGTGTGCCAAGCACCCACTACTGTCACTGGACTCAAGAGAGCTACTAAATTTATTTTACAGTCAACACCTAAGCCTTGTCACCTGAGCAGCTCCCCTGACTCCTCTGACTCTACAGACAAAACTTCCAATGATGGTCAAGCATGACACTCAGACACTCAAGCTCACCCTACAGACACCTGAACTCAGATACCCAATTAACAAGGCAAAGTCCACCCTAAAACTAGATGGGATGATTACCAACATAGGAACCACAGCCTGGCCCATGTAACTTGAGGCAAATAAACTCAACTAAATATTTCTAGACCAATAATCACTGTAGCATCTTTTATAGTCAATGCAAAGAGGCAGATGCCTTCAGAGCCTGATTCAGTTAAAAGCCTGATTTTGGGTAAGACTTATCCACAGCTACCTATATCCTCCAAAGCATACAGGAACATGCACAATCTCTCTTAATGACAGCTGTAGCTAACTTATACAGCTGTATAATCATGCTGTCATTAGCTTTATTCCTTCTTCTGTCATCTTCCTGTATTGTTCATTGTCTTTTTCTTTCCTAATAAGTTATAAATCTTAATATCCTCTCTTAATCACTTTCTTCAACAACACTTAATACAATCTTAATGAGACCCCAGAGGGTAAGAAAGTAAGAAAACTGCTGTCTGGTATTTACTTAAAACAAAAGTCAGTGCACACAGAGATAACTCTACAAGTTCCCAGCACTGATCAGCCATCAGATGAATTCAGATGGATAATCAGTACCTGAGATTACCCAGAGGCCAACAAAACAGCACTACAGTCAAGTTACAGCTCTTCTTGGTGTGTGCTATACTTAGCAAAGTTCTGACACTACATTAGATGTTGATAAATATGCTTTTAAAGATTTATAGCCCATGATAATTTTGACTCTTCAAAACGAAAAGCACCCTTCTTCAAACGTCGACAGATATGCCAATAGTAAAGTTAGCATCAATATTTCCTTGCCAGGAGGTCCTCTATTTTAAGCCACGGATGAAAACTGACAAGTTAGAACAACAAGTTGTGCAGGAGAAAAATGGGTAACAAAGGAGGCAAATACTTTAAAAACTGCATGATCAGAAAAGAAAAAATACAAAGATTTGCTAACATTTATGTAATGAAGGAAGACTTGCATACACATGAAAAACTGTATGTCTGCCATGTGTAAAGCCTGCTAAACTGTGAAAACACCAAAGACAAGCAAAACATCACACCAAAAATGACAACCTCCTTATAAAGAAATTAACAAAATAATATTACCTTGCTCCAATCTAAAGCATAGGGAGCGTTTTGCAGCTTCTATCTCTGGAGTTGGATGATCCAGAACACGTCTGCACCACTGCAGAGGACTCAGTGATTTCTCTTGAGGAGTGTGAGTCTTGGTAGGCAAGACGTACAACCTTAACCAAAATACACAGGAGTATCAGCAAGATACACAATACTTTAAAGTTTGCTTTTGTAAGCTCACTTTCCTATTAGCTCACTAATAATTTATAGCATGCAAAGCCCTGCAAGAGGATATCTAATAAAAAAATATATTCTGTAGTAGAAGACTTTCCATCAGTTTTCCTTCTTTCCTCCTCAGAAAAGTAGGTGGCAAAATATTAACTCTAAAGGTCTGGCACGTCCAAACAAAGTTCAAGTAGATGTCACATTAAAATCTTCCATCTAATCACTACCATTGCCTGAATTTCAGCACTGGCCAAAGTTGAAATGTATTAGATGCTGTACACACAACAAAGGTGCTCTTGCTTTTCCCTATACTTATCTTTACTGGAGATTTAGATAATTTTAGTATCTGATTTTATCTTCACCCAGATGAACCAGATGCTGTTCAAGTCATATTTGTAATGATTAAAAAACATTTGATGAGAAACAATGAAAATCCATTTTCAATATTCAACACCAGCAGAAAAGAAAAAAAAGCACATACGCAAGAAAAGCTAGTGTATGTCCATTATTCTCAGAAAAGAGTTGGCAACTGCTAAGTTGCACATTAGGAAACCAGGTTTCAAAGCAGATTTCTTGGGAGAATTTTTGAGGCTGAGATCTGGGTTGCTGCTGTCACTCCGGCAGATTAACAGGCACCGCAGATGCCGATTCACCTGGGAGAGTGCAAATCTTCCAGGCACCTATTCTTGTCTGCTGGAGATGCTCATCGCTCCCTGCGCTGACCACCTCCGAGACATGGGGCTAGGGACAGCGAGAGGCAGTTTCTCAAGGCACCAGAAAAACACTCTCCAGACTGCAAAGGGATCTAGCCTGTACAAAGCGGGAGTGAAAGGCAAGACCAAAAACTAAACAGGATTTTGCCCCTCAGGGTATTACTAACAGGTAGCAGCAGCATTTCACCTTCACGGTTTTGGCTCAAGAGCTACCCAAGTCCCACCAGAGCAACCCCTCTCCAGCATCTGTTCCATGGAGTTTCTTTGCCTTTGAACTCAATCAGCACTGTCTATTCAGTTCACAAGGAATAAATATCCTCACTGTGACTGCTATCTCTCTTGGCAATCCCAGCAGAGATCAACTACTGAACTGCTCCGAGAAGAAGACTCATTTCCCCAGACTTCCTGCGGTGCCTGACCACACATTTAAAAAATGATACTGAGAAAACCAAAAAGCAAAGGAAACAAAAGCTTTCAGGTTTCCTGTTAGCCTGCAGAAGTGCTTCAAAAGCTAAACACCTGACTGATGATCAGACCTTCCTGTAAGAAGCTGAACACTACAAAGCAGTTTGACTTGTCTGCGGTTTCACAGGATTAGTTGGTTTGGGGGTTTTCTCTAACTGCAGTTAAACAAAACAAAAACCAAAAAACAAACAAAAAAGGGCAAGCAAAACACAAAAAACCAAAGGTATTTAAGGCTTAAAATTACTAATCAACAACTAGGATATGCACTGAAGGCTTTGCCTTTCCAGCTAGCAGTTTGCTTTAAAGACTGAGATTACAAAAAGCCCCAAGCAACTGGCATCACAAGCCTGACCTTTCATGGACAATGACGGAGATTTATCCTTGAACTAAAAATGTTCAACAGCTAAAACAACACTCTTAGTGGAATAAATTTGTTAACAAATCCCTGTCATGAAATTCTGCCTGTGGACACATACATGTGTGACATAAAGGTAAATTCTAGCACCCAAATCTTGGATTGCTCCCAGGCAGAAAATCAAATTGGAAATTTTACCACAGCACATAATGCAACAATAACTGACTACCCCCCAAAATGTAAACAAGGAAAACATTTTGTTTAACAGGGCATTATCAAACAAATTTGATATTCCTTAATGCTAGGAAAGCTAGAAGTTAGAACCAATGTAAAATTTGATGAAGTCCAGACTAAAATTTGATGAAGCCCAAACCAGCCCTGCACAGACCAACCACAAACACAATGAAGCAACACTGACAAAAATTTCCACACAATTTGTACACGATTCTCAAAAGCCATTTTCAGAAACACGGTATTGTGTGCCATGAAGCACATACAACAGTAAGAAACATTTCTGACATTTAGATTGATTTTTGAACACTTTATCTTCTACCAAAATTAAGGATGTTTGAACACATCTCAGCTTCTTTATACAGCGTTTTATAAGACATTAACTTTAGCTTGATTCAAAAACTAACCTCATAAAAAAGAAAGCTACATGGAAGCCCAGACAGATACTCTACAGCTATTATTTAAACGTAATCTATATATTGCTACTGACACTTCAAAACAATCGAGGATCAATGACGTTCCACATGGTTACACAGCCAAGATCGTATTCCAGCACTGTCCCTAGGATGTTCGTCCACGTTGCTGAAACAGGTTTTGAGGCACTAGCTTTACTGATCTACTTACGTCTCTACCTTGCAATCTCCCCTTCGGTTTGTTTTTACGGGAGTGTAACCACTCGTCCAGGTCAATTTTATATTTTGCTTTATTCATTCGCTATTCATTTCCGATTTATTCCATTTACTAGCACCCTGCCGTGCCTTTTGGAGCTACGTGGGCGCCCGAGATACACAATTTGGATCAACGTCTAAAAGACAAAAGCCCTCCCAAATCCCTGAAGATGGGAGACAATTTGGCAGAGATTTTAGCGTGAGGAGGCAGCGCTGCTCAGATCAAGGCTTTCCCGGAACGAAATTCCGCTATTTTTAATTCCTTATGTAAACACGAGGCTGAAACTAGGCTGAGATCTGAACGATCTTCCTCGGGGTGGAAAACGAGCACTGTTCCCCACGGACGGCGCGACGCCCCGGGCGAGCTGGGCGGTGAAGCCCCGACCTGAGCCGCGTCCCGCACACGGGGCCCTTCCCTCGGCAGGGCGGCACGGTTTGGAGGGCGGGGGGGAGGGGGGTGGAGAGAGAAAATAAAAAGGAAAAAAACAAGGAGATTTCAGTCTAAGCAGGGAGATCAAGTGGATTTGGGGGCTAATGCTAATCAGAGCCGGGAGACCGCTGCGGGAGGCCCGGCCGGGGGGCGACCGACCCGCGGGGCCCGAGGCAGGGCAGGGCCGAGCCGCATGTACCATGTATCCTCGTCCTCTCCGCAGCCGTCCTCCAGGTCCAGCACCGCCACCTC